>CAODLS010509969.1:0-19746 GCA_948243855.1 Flueggea neowawraea
AAACCATGAGGGGAAACTAATACAAAAAAAAATTAGATGATTACTTTTTTAAAAAAATCAATTATTCCATAAAAAATAAAAGGACTAAAAATTTCAATTTAAAACTCTTATCAAATCCAAATTAAATCTACGTTAAAAAAAAATAAGAATCATTCCAAACTAAAATACATGTTAAAAAAGATTCAAAAAATTAAAATTCTCCAATAACTAATATAATTTAAATGCACGATAATTAACTTCGTATTTTGATAGTGATGTACAATTTATACTTGGTTAATTTACAGAAAAAAATATTATTTATGAGTATTAGTATCTTGGCACGGCTAAATCAACGCAAATCAATTTATATAAATTTATAAATAAATATATTTACTTTATATTTAATGTTCTATGTCCATTCTAAATGTAGAAGATTATCTTCTTATAAATCTTATTAATTAATAAGTGAATAAACTAAAATATTAAAAAGGAAAAATGCACACTTGGTAAATGATTAAATGAATGTTTATGAAAAAATAAAAATAAATAAAATCTACAAAATCAAAACATGATAATGAAAAAATTCAAGAAATTTAGATTTATCAAACAAAAGACAACTCAAAAATTGAACAAAAAAGAAAATAATAAACCGTCAAAGAGACAAAATTAAAGTTAGCTGGAAAGCATCCAAATATTGAGAAATTAATGCATCAGAAAAAGAAAAAAAAATAGGACAAACAATAAATAGATGAAGATTAATACAATATAGCAATAAAGTTTTTAAACAAAAATAATAAATTAGATTATTTACTTTTTATTTTGAATTCTAAATTTTAGATACCTATTATATCATTTTATTATCTTGAAAAATTCATATATTTATCATTTTATTATTTAATTTAAAATAAAAACTACATGCGCATGTAAATTTACTAGTCTGATAAAATGTAGCGTAGTGGTGCAATAGTGACTGTCGTATGTTAATGTAGGATAGATTCCTCTTTTTAACATCTTAGGCCTAAAAACAACCTGGGAAATGCCCACTAAGTTTTCCAACTACTGGTCTAAAATCTCAGATGCGTTTTCCTGTTGACTGCACGTTTTACTCACTGGGAATATCTCCATTTTTATCCACAACCAGTTCTTATGTGGCGGTGGATCACAAACTTTTACGGATGCCAATTAATAAAACGAGAATTATTCCATGTAACGATAAGTTTGTAATTTAGTAATACTGAGTCTTTTTTACGTTAAAGAAGTCGAGTTCGATTTTTCTCGGAGCCAGTAGAGAAAATGAGAAATGCTGCAGTATGCCCCATCCTTTTCTTGACATATTAGAAACAAGAATGCGCCAATGTACTGTAATATCTTATATTTTCCCTCAGTTATATTGTTCCTCGATTGAATTTTTAGGGAGATTTTTTTTTTCTCTTTATTAAATGAATTTTTGTTAATTTTATAAACGAGAAAATATATTTTATGGGTTTTATAAAATTTTACATGATCAAATTTTGTTGATTTTATTAATTAAAATTATTATGTTTAATTTGTTTTAGTAGGAAAATATTTTGTTAATTTTTTATTATTTATTCCAGAAAATTTTCGCTAAATTTCAAAATTTATTTTTGAAATTTGAAGAGTTAATTTTGAGTTTTAAATGTTAATTTGGTGTTTAATGAAGTTTAGAAATAATTTGAAAATGTTTTGCTAGGTGAAAAAATGATTGAAAATTGAAAATAAAATCTGAAAAACAAACGTCTAACGACCTGCCGTTCATGTGAATTGGAATAAACAATGCGTCGCTTGCGTGTTGGAAGCTGTCGTCGTCCGCGTGCGTGATCGGTCGTCCGTGCGCATGTGTGTCATTCATTAACCCATACAACAAGTCGTTTTATTTTTTTTTTTGAATTCCTTCAGCGTCAAACGACGCCGTTTCAGCCTCTCTTCTTCTTCAAAAAACAGACCCGACAACAGTACTCTCACCCTCCCCTGTTTTTTTTTTCTCTTCGGTTTTCATCGTCGAATCCGTGTCTCTCTTCGGGACTCTCTCTCTCCTTCGTTCCTCTCACCATGCTAAGGTGATTTTCTCTTTCTCTTTCTTCATTTTTGCTTGTTTCATGGATGAAAATGGTGGGTTTGAGTGGGTTTCGGGTTTGTGCCGAATTAGAGATTTAGGGTTCGATTTTTCATGATTTTTGAATGGAAAATAGTTGGGTTTTGTTGGATAATGGTTGATTGAGGTTGAATAAACATTAATTTAGATTAAAAATGATGAATTGATGGTTGAATCTTAATGGGTTAATTTTGGTCCGAAAATGGGTTTTTCGGGTTGGACGGATTTTGATGTTTTTGATCAAAGCTGAGGGTAGATTTGAGTTTCTGGGACTGTTTAGAGTTGATTGGAACCATTGTGAACATCAGGTTTCACTCGAATCAGATTTTGGGGTATTTTTGGAATAATTTTCGTCGCGAGGACTAAGTTGTAAATTCTGATTTTTTCTGGAAAAATTGAAGGACTGGGTCTGATATTTGACATGAGGGTCAGATTTGCAATTTTAGAAAAATATGGACTAGATTTGTAATTTTTGAAAAATATTGATTAATTTTGTAATTTGAGAAAATTGAGGCTTTAGTTATAAATTGAGTTATTTGGAGGATTTAATTATAAATTCTAAAAATTTTGGGTTAATTATTAATTTCTAGAATTTTTGGGAATTAATTATTGATTTTTGAAGTTTTAGGGACTAAAGTATAATTTTACGAAAGTCAGGGACTAATTCATAATTTTACACTAATTTTGATTTTTGGGCCGTGAGTGATATATCTTCAATCGAAATAGGATTTTTGACGTCGATGGCGTCCGAGTCTGCATTTGCACTTCATATGTGTTTTGCATTGCCACAGTCACCATATTAATTTATTAGTAAAATATTTTGTTTCAACTTTGTTCGGTTTTCGAGGCGACCAACCATCGATCGACGGTCAGTGAGTTTGGAAGCTCGGCATCCAGGTGAGTGGATGACAGCTTCAGACACATAGGCTGTGTCTCTTTCACTTATATGCGTTTTTGATGTGCTATTACCATAGCATGTAAATTGGACTAATTTAAGGATTGGTTAAATTAAATAATTTGGATTATGTAAGTAAATATTCACCTCTTTATTTTTGGAAAAAATTACAAATATATTTGTATATATGTTTTTCACTGATTTTGTTTCTGAGTGCATGCTATGTTTTCGGATAGTATGGGTTTGAATGGAGATTTAAACTCTGTTTTTGGTAAATTGATATATACGTAGGTATATATCATCTCTTTCTATTTTGGTTTCTGACCTGTAAGTTTGATTTTTATGAACTCTATCTTGGAAGTTTGACATGTTTTCTGTAAGTAGTATTTGACTGAATTTTTGAATATCTTTTCGAAAGAAAGATTAAATTACTGAATATATATATATTTGAATTATGGAATAGTATTTGGAAAATCGGTGACTATGTTTTAATCTTTGATAGATAAGCTATATCTTATATATCTGCTTTGTTTTGAGATATACTCTGTCACATGGCCGTTATGCTTAGATTTAATGATATTATATAATATTTTGGAGACGAGACACCTATGCTACAGGGTACGTAGCCTTTAGTATACCAATGCATGTTATGGCCTAACTATCGGGGCAGACGATAACCATGTTGTCCTGATCAGACACATAATTGGATTATGGATTAGTGGTAGAGTCCACAATCATTATACGGTGGTAAAGTGACCGGGATCTCACCACACTATGTTTATGGTCATTATTCGTGATATATGTTTTTGACTACGATATTTATAAAATACGTTTTGATTTTTAATGGTGGTGGGACAAATCTCAACTAAAGGCGATGGTGGAGCAAACATCATGATTTGAGTTTAGGCGAATCCCACATTTGCAGGTTGAGTATAGGCCAATCTCATACCGATAAGATATGTTAAAGATAATATTATTAGTATTATGATGCCTACAAGGCAAAATTTTGATTATGAGGTTTTGAGGAAAAAACTATAAAGGTTTTGAGTTCTGTTTTTGAAACAGTTTGGTAACAGCTTTAAAAGAAAGAATTTTCGGAAATTTTGAAGTATTTTAATATGTTTTGTTTGAAACCTTTGTTAAAGTAAAATGTTTTCGAAAGAATCTTACTTGGGTTTTAAAACATTTGAGTTTTAGTTATTTTGAAAATATTCTAGAAAATAATGCCTACGTGGCGAAGTTTTGAACTCTGATAAGAGTTTTCGATAAAAGGGTTTTGGATTTCTGAAATACTTAGTACAACCTAAAAGGGTTTGGTTTTGAAAGTTCCGATAAGATAAAACGGTTTTTGAAAGGTTTTGATTTGATTTTGGAAAGCATGACATGTTTAATAAGGTTTGGAAAGATTCTTTAAAGATTCTGGTTTAGTTCCAGAAGGATTTTGTGCATGCTGTTTGCTTTGGTTATAAACGATTTCGAAATATTTTCGTTGAAACTATACTATGTATATAGTGTATATATATGTATACCTGTCGTATACCACATGTGTTAGTTTTCAAATGGTTTTTAAACCAGTGTATGAGGCGATTTGGAGTGTTGTCCCTCACTCACAGGGTTTGACCATTTTTCTTTGTTTGTTTTGTCCCTGTTATTATCATATTGCAGGTTGACTCTGGAGAATTATGTTCATTGACTTTTGATGCTCAGTAAGGAATTCTGATGTTGAGGTCAGTGTCCTTTTGACCGGGCCCATTTGTATGAATTGTTAGATATTCCACACCGGGTTCTTGTGGGATGTGTTTATATTTCTGTTATTGTTTCTGACATTTCAAGTGTTTTAATTTGAAATAATTTTCGCACTTAATATTATATATGTTTTATTTTTAATAAACAAATATTATACTTTTATTTGTTTTTTATATTTTTTTAAATATGATATTTTGGTAGAAGTTCTGTACTATGGAGGCTTATGCGGGATAGGTCGGGCTCTCATAGACGGTTCACCTCGTACACCGGTTATGGTCCCGAGAATGGGTCGTGACATGTACAGTGCAGATAAAGATTGATTTTTTTTAATGCATACAATATGTTATTGATATACACGAGTCTTACGTACATATAGCATGCAGCATTTGAATGATCCTTGAAGTGAAAATTAAACTGGCAAGCACGAGTGAGAGAGCTGCAATAGTTCATATCATTGCAGAAATGGTTGGACCAACACAAAATTTAAGGCACATTTATGGAGTCAGGGGACATGGAAATCATCTGCAGAAGGCTTGAATTAGAGAATGTCTCTTCAAGTGCAGGTCCTCTCTTGCTGCCTCCATCAATGCTTTCTTTTGTTATGTGTATCAGTTCCCTGGGAACTTCAATTATCCCAATTTTTCCATCACCACCAAACAACAGGCACCTTGTTGCCAAGTCTGCTACGACCTCTATTTGTTCCCGGCGAAACTGCGGCTGCTCATGATAATCAAGACTTGAATCCACAATTTCTTCCAGCTTGCCAGTCCTGATATTTTGCAATGCTGAGGCTGATAGGTCCTTGTGCTTGGACCCCGTGATCAACTCTAGAAGCAATACACCAAAGTCATAAACATCACTCTTATGCATCCATGAATCTTTATGAGTTCCATGTGGATGTGTTTCATTTCCTACAATTGGTTTCACTAGACAAAACCCTGCAATTTTAACTGACAAATCGTCGTCTAGAAACAAGCAACCCGATTCGAGATTCCGGTGGTAGATAGGAGGAGAAATCTCATGGTGCAGGAATGCAAGAATGCAGGATGTTTCAGCAGCAATGTTCAATCTCTTGTACCAATCAAGACCCCTTTTTTCTTCTTTTTGGATCAAATATTCCTCAAGGGTTCGATTCGCGGGATATTCATAGACTACCAGGGGACTGAAGCCACGATCAATGCAGCATCCGATGAGACGTGCCATGTTCCTGTGTAAAACTGCAGACAAAACCTCAATCTGGGACAGGACTTGAATGAGTGCTCTTTCATCTTGGCTATGTATTTTGTGAACAGCTATTGAACCATCTCCTAAGATTCCTGCATAAATTGAGCCATTTCTGGTATCTGCAAGCTTTTGGCTCTCATGAAACCCTTTTGTTGCTTCCTCCAGGTCGTGATAACTGAACATTCGAGTCCTGCAAGCTTTCTGGAATGAAAGGCTGCTGTGGAAATATGACTGAGCAGAGTCATATGTACCGGCTTTAACCGGTCGTTTTAGTAGGCAAAGCAGTGCAATCAATGAGGCAATTATAAAGACAGGACCAAGAACTCCTGAAAATTAAAGGTGTCATTTTTACAAACAGTTACTTTTTAAGACAAAACAAGCTACAAAAAGGCGCTACGGCTTTGATCACATACCAGCTAAAACAGTGACTGTTTTTCTACTACGTTTCTTTGTTTCACAATCCCGGCCATGTTCTTCCACTCCATCCTTAATGCAGGCTGTCAAAACCACAACAAATTATTTACTTGTTTTGGACAAATTCGAATAAGCTGTCAAAGATAAATGCTTACATTTACTGCATCCTGTTCCACTGGCAAATCCATCTCCATCAAACCCTTCCTGACAATTGCACCTTACACCCTCTTCAACACTTGTGGCATTGATGATTTCTGCATTATTGGCACAAACTTGTGTGGATAAATTTCTTGGAATTGCCCATTCCAACTTAACCCCACGCTTACCACTGTTGGACCCTCTGGAAACAACCCAACAAGAGAATCCTCTGCATCCGAACTTGGAAAACACTGAAAACCCATTTCCAGAATTCCATGAAGAATGATCAGAAAGTGGATAGCAGCAAGCTGGAGAGCCATTACCTTTACCATCACAGCCTGGAAAGTCAATGGTTTCACAACTTGTTTTACACAAAGAAGAATCCTCACAGTCATACAAGCCTATAACATTGTCAACAGAAATGCCGAAGTAGTCATTTCCCGTGAAACCAAATGAGTTCAAATCATTGTATTGTCGACATGTTGAGCTTCCAGGAAAGCTCATTAGTACACCATCAGAGAAGAATTCAAGGACTTTGTAGCTTTGAGAGTCAATGTTGAGGTAAAGGGTGGTGAAGTCTGAGCAAGATAGATGAAATGCATCGGAAACTGAGGCACAAGAAGTGTTCAAGTAAAAGGGGAATGGAATATGAAACTTCCCACAAGTTTCATTACACAAATTTGAATGCAAAAGATTTGGTTTCTTTGTTTGTTCATGTTGCTGTGAAACGTTTGACTGATAAAGAAGTGCAAAGAGAACAAAGGAAGTGAAGTAGTGCAGAGGAAACATATCCTGCGAAGAGTTGACTGCACCAGAATATTTCAGAAGTGGAAGTATCACGTTGATGCATATACTGCATAATGGCTTTTAAGTTATTTACTACTTTTTATAGGTGTGTACTGAATAGGGCAACAATTCAATAACACAGGTTAAACAAATATATCAAGGTTAAGAGATCGAGTGTTCGATTCGTAAACAAATCATACGTACATCTATAGTTTATGTTCGATTCGTAAATAAATCATATGTACATCTATAGTTTTATACATATACTAAAGTTGTACACTAGCAATATTATAGTCATATTCAGCATTAACAGGTTGAAAGTTTGATTTTTGATCAATAATATCAGAGTTGTGTGTACGAAAAAATAGAATGACATGTCAGAATAGGGTGATGAAGTGGCAGAATCAGATGGTGACATGGCAAAATCAGGGTGGGAAGAGAGGAGTGGAAGAGGGGTGGTGGTGCATTGAAGTGGTACAAAGATAAGAAAAGAGGAGGAAGAGTGGTCTCTACAATGGTCAATGGGCTAAGTCGTACCACATTGAACTGTGTGTTACGAAAGAGTATTTTGCCAATGAATTTAGCATTTCAAACCAGGTTTAACTCATTTCTTTATTTTCATATTGCACACATTGCTATATTAACTAAGCTCTCCATTGAAATATTACAAATTGCATGGGCTAGAGGGTCTCGGTAATGAAGAAGTACATGTAATAATGTATGTGGTTTGAGAATTACGGAATGGCAGATCTAATCTAGTCTATCTCGTAGTAGCAAATGAAAGACTGCTTTTGCAATATACAATGTGGGATTCAACATCCGATGCCACACACGGGAGGTATCGTGCCCTCTTTTAGGGTCACTAAGCAGTGACATCTGTGATTTTCAGTTTAACTCATTCTCTGTATTTGGGCACTTGAAACAATTTTTTAGGATACTCTGGTTTTCGGTTCTGATGTGAAGCTGTGTTGGAACTTGGGTCAGCAGGGTTTACTTGGCAATGTATCTCAGAAACCGTGACTACAAATAGGGCTCTCCGGCCGTGGCTAAGGTTACTGGACCTGATCGGAGCCCATGTATAGCCACTAAAACCATGACCCATGGCCCTTGATGGTTCCTGGCCCGGCGGTTTGAACCATTGTTATGGTGGGTAAATTACCTTTTCTTAATTATCTTCGTATGGCATCTTATCTTTGGTTGTTTTTATAAGCAACAATCCAACTTTCAATATGAAACATCCACTTTCATCTCGCTAAGTTTTTTTTATTTTCTTTCCCTTTTTCCATTGTCTTTTCTTCTTTTCTCTCCTTTTTTTCATTTCTCTTCTCTCATTCGATTCCCCTTCTCTCGGTTCTGTCCTCCGTTACCCTCTCCCCTGTCGCGGCCTCTCCCTCCGTCGCCCCTCTCCTCCATGCGATGCCTACCTCCGTCGCGCCTCTCCTCCGTTGTGTCATCTCCTCCATCGCCTCTCTGTCTTGTCGCTTCATCTCCTCCTTCCTCTCTCTCTCTCTCTCTCTCTCTCTCCACTGACAGATCTGGACTCCTCTTCGTCCATCTCCGTGGTAGCCAGATCTATGCTCTCTTTTTCCGGTCTGGTTGGGCTGAGGTGGCAGAGGGTGGCTAGGGTTTCCGATATGTCCTCTCTTATTCCGATCCGTCATCTCTTTTTCCAATCCGGCCTCTTGTCTTCTCCAGTCTAGTTTCTTTTCGTGTCCCAAAAATTTTTCCGGATTTTTATTGAAATCCTTGGCATTCTATTTAATAATAATCTTTAGTTTTAAAAGTGTTGTAGGGGTTACTAAAAATTTATTTTAAATTTTTCTGACTTCCGTGGGGAAAAGGTGGTAATGAAAGCGACTGAGGTAATGAAAGTTAAACAACTGGTCTCGCGGCGGGGGGGGGGGGGAAGTAGGTGCTTCTCCTAGTTTTGCCGAGTCCCTGACAACCAACCATAATAATACCATTGACATTGAGTATTGAGTAGGTGAAAACAAAATCCATCCATTTTGTTATTTAATAATATAATAATAGGGTAATATACTAATAATATTGCCTCTCACAAAGCACAAAAATGTTACTAAACTTCAAAACAAACAAAACACTACACACATTGGTTCAAAAAACAAAGAAAACAAACACAATATACATTTGGATTTTGGATTCAACCTTTTCCATTCACATTACCATTCACTTTTCTTTTTTTCTTTCTTATAAATACATTTATCCATCCCCATCAATATATATATATATATATATATATTTCCATTAAAAATTGAATTCTGCTTCCACCTATTATTAACAATGTCAATTCTAATATCATTAAATTATACTCATTTTGTTCCAACTTTATAGTCATATTTTCTATTTTTTGGGACACCTTTTGTTTCTCTTTTCAATATTTCATAGCAAAATTACGGCATTACTTTTATTTAATTCAGTGGTTGAGTTTAATAAATGTTAATTGTTAAAGATATATTTAAAAATTTATGAAATTAAATAAAATTATTATTTTTTAATTATCTTAAAAAGTAATTAGTGCCTAATAGGCAGAGACATAGCCACAATGGGGCAAAGGGAGCCATTGCCCCCATTGAGGCTTTACAAAAAATGTCCTATAGTTTTCAATTAATTTAAGTTGACGCTGTTTTTTCTATAAATAATTTAACACACTCATCAGAGCTGATCCATCTAATAAGTAAGCCAAATTTGATACTGAATTTATTTTTGCGATTTAGGCCGTTAAATGTGCAAAAACTTATTAAATTACACGCATTTTCTGTTTTTATTAACTCTTCACATCAATTAACTCCTATAAAAACAAAACCAAATAAAAAAAAAAGGTTCAAAATTGATATCTTCTCCATATTTTCCTCAATCCATCGGCGTCTTTTCCACACAAACACACAAAAAAGCATATGCAGAGCACAAATATGTAATCCAAACCCAACAAAGCATAAATATAATCCAACACCAACTTTCTCACAGTCTAACACGCAAACCCCATCAACACAACACAAACCAAAACCATGTTGCCACCATTGCACGACCAGTAATAAATACCCACACCCAGTTTTGCTCCACTACTCTACTTCCTCCTGGGTTCCGCCTTTTAACAGATGGATCCTGCCCAGACCCGCCTTGTGGGAGACTACATACTGGGTCCAAGAATCGGGTCGGGTTCATTCGCTGTGGTGTGGAAGTCCCGTCACCGGGAATCCGGTGTGGAGGTGGCAGTCAAAGAGATTGACAAGAAATTATTAAGTCCAAAAGTGAGTGAGAATTTACTGAAAGAGATTTCTATTCTTAGTACTATCGACCATCCCAACATTATTCGCCTTTTTGAGTCCAGCGAGGTAACTTATCATCATGCTACTTTCTCTCGTCGTATTGTCTTTTTGTTTATTTTTGCGTATCATCTTTTGGTTTGCTTACGTTCGAGTTTTATCTTTTTAATCAAATTGTAGAGTAAGGATAGGATTTTTTTGGTGTTGGAGTATTGTGATGGAGGTGATCTTGCTGGGTACATTCAGCGACATGGGAAAGTGTCGGAGGATGTTGCGAGGCACTTCATGAGGCAATTGGGTATTGTGTTTTACTTCACAAAGTTTCAGTCTTCGCTGTAAAAAATTGAACTTTGTTGTTTTTTCACTGTGTGCCTTCTGCTGTGCTTTGGAATATTTTGTTGTTGATTGTGGTATTTGGTCGGTAGCGAATTCATGCGTTTTATCATATGCACGAGTGAATGGGTATCGGAATTTTGATTAATCACAAACTATTCAATTCGATGAGAAGTAGTTAATAGTGGATATTGAAGTAGGAGCCTGGAAGGTTCTGATTCTGAAGGTTGAACACTGGTGGAACCGCAGTACTGTGCTATTGCTCCCTTCTCTGTTTTCGTTGTTGCATGTCTGAAATTGCTTTATTGAAATTCTGGTTTGTATTGGCTTAAATAAAGAAAAGCTTAGTTTGTTCTGGTTTGTTTTGTGCAGCTGCAGGGTTGCAAGTGCTTCAAGAAAATCATCTTATTCATAGGGACTTAAAACCACAGGTATTGTGATGTATAGTCAGGACGTCCACTTTTTACTGGAAGTCTGAGTTCAATGTTTTCTGTTGTTTGTAAATCATTTTTCATCGCTTATTTTAGCTTTCTTTTGTAAATATTGTTCTGGTTTTTTGCTTTGAAGTTTCCAGTATCTTAGCTTTTATAAAGATATTCAAAATAATGGGAAGTTGTTGTACTTGCAGAACTTACTATTGTTGTCAAAGGAAGCAACTCCACAACTGAAGATAGGAGATTTTGGCTTTGCTAGGTAAGAATATCTTGACTTGTGTTACACAAACCATCATGCAAATGCTTTCGCTGTCTTGAGAAAATCAATTGTTGCAAATGCTGCAGCATCCGAACTTTGTGAACTTAAACATTCTAGTGTATGATATTTTGTTGTGCTCTTTTGGGGAAATGCTATTGTCTCCTCAATTAATAAGAATGGAAAGTGTATTTCATTAATTAAGAATATAAGATACCTAACCAAGCTCTTTTTGTTACCTTTAAGGTCCTTGACACCCCAAGACTTGGCTGATACATTATGTGGTTCACCATTATACATGGCTCCAGAGATAATTCAAAACCAAAAGTATGACGCAAAGGTGACGTAAAACGAAATTCACATAATTTTTTCTGTGCTAAACAGTTTTCCATTGTCATGAATATTAACATTTCATGTTATGCAGGCTGACCTATGGAGTGTTGGCGCAATTTTGTTCCAATTGGTGACTGGGAAGCCACCATTTGATGGCAATAGCCAATATCAAGTTATTGAAAGAAATAATATTTATTTAATCTTCCATCTGACCTGGTGGCAGAAAGGAAGATATGAATGTTGAAATTTGTAGTTCCCTATGTTGTATGCTATATATTCTGATTCTTTTCTGTGTGCAGCTTTTCCAGAATATATTGACATCTACTGGGCTACGGTTTCCAGAAGGTTCTTTATCAGAGCTACCTGCAGACTGTGTGGATCTGTGCAGGAAACTTTTACGGCAAAACCCAGGTAGAGACCACTATGTTCGTAACTTTCCGCCTGCCTCCATGTGTTCATAATTGATAAGAGCCCTTTTTTATTTTCCTTCTGTTGACATACTGATAATCTATTGTAATACTTCACTTGATGCTATTAAGAGTTAATTGGCACTGTTTTTTCCAAGAAGTTTGTGCAATAACTTGTTTGTATATTCCTCTTTCCTTTTGCAGTTGAAAGACTAACATTCAAGGAGTTTTTTGACCACAAGTTCCTAAGGGAGCCAAGGTAGCATCTAAAATTATGAACTTCATTTCCAGGTTGCTTTGTAGTCCATAGTTTGCGCTGTCGCTTGTCATGGTATTTTCCCTGTAATGATCTATCTGTAGTTCTTGCACATTCACTATTTTATCTCATGCATCGAATTCTGCAGGCTGATGGTAGGTGTCGAACAGTCCTTGCTACTTCCAAAAATGAAACAAGAAGTTGAGGAGTGTAGCTCTTCTGCTTCAGATAAGGGACCTCAATTGCATTTGGATTGCATCCCAAAGTTAACCAGTATATCCATGCATGATGACATGGTAGTGCAAGGAAAAAGTCATGGAAGTTCATCTGGAGCTAAAAGTATCCATAGCTCTGTTCCACATGTTGCATGTGATGAGATGAAGAAATGTATTGATGTCAGCCAATGTTTGGTGGATCAGTTTGGAGGTATTCCCCACCCTCTAATTCTTTTTTTTTTTCCTTTTCTGATTTTGACATTAATCTTACACTGTCTTTTTTTTTTCTTCTGTGAATTTACTTATTTTTTACTTTTTAAATCTATTCAGTTTCTGATTCAACAGAGTCCATTGAGAAAGGTTATGTTCTAGTCAATCGTCATTTTACTTCTGTGGATAATGTCTTCTATTCTCTTGAGACATCTTTCCAAGACAACTTGACTGGCGGAGTCTCCACATGCCCACTGAAGAATGAGGACACAGAAGTTTGTATGGAGACAAAGGAATGTGCCTCTAGTTCTGTCAGTAATGCAGAAAAACTTGCAGTTGATGAATCAGATCCATTATCTACATCATTAACTATTCAAAGGGAAGTGCAAGGACTATCTATATTGCATCCTTCAACCAGGCTCCACATGCTACATCAGTATGTACAGGAAGCTGCTCGAGTAACCCAAGAAAAGTTTAGTTCTTCACTATTTTCTGCTGTACAATATTTGTACATTGTTAGTTGTAGTGTACAGAGTTTATGGATGTTGCATGATGTAATAAATAGAAGTTGGATTTTAGGCTTTCGATTTACAATTTTCGGGTCTTATCATTGCAATGTCATCTCAGATTTTACATTTCAAAAACCAGAGTTGACAATTTAATCGTTCTTATGGTACAGTGCAATACATTGGGGGTTTTGCTTATTCTGCAGTAGCAAGTTTTTTAGTAAAGGCTCCTCAATGGGTTGGGTTCTGGATTTTCAGAATTAAGAGCTGTACCTGGTGAAATGTGATGGGCTGATCTTTTTTTGGCTGGGTTCATCTCATGTATTAAATTAGAAGCTGAAGAGAAGAGAGCAGCTTATATACCCAATACATTTTAGCATATTTGTCGTTCAATTTGATGAGGCCCTTTATTGCTTTCTCAAAACATATCAAATGTTTGTTAGATTAGATTAGATATCTTGATTTAGTTATTGCTGAGCAGTATTTTTTGTTGGCTGCAGTATGATGCAGGGCTGTTTCTGGAATCATTTTCAGTTGAATTGGTTGTTTTGGCTATATGGAAAAAAGCTCTCGAGATTTGCAGTTCCTGGATGGAAGGGAGCGAATCAAAGAAACAAGTTCAGACAATGAAATTGGTGCTCATGCTGGCGCAGAATTGTCATCAGAAATAACAGAAGAAATTGATTTCAGGAGACCCTCATCTGTCAGCCAGTGGGCAGGGAAAGGGTTTATTTCTGCATTTGATTGTGCGGAGAAATTATCTTACCAGCTTAGGGACATGGATGGTTAGGCTGCATATCAATGTTCTGCAATAATTCCATGCATATAAATAATCTGTGTTACTCGATTTTCTGTATAAATTGACGACTGTCAAATATGTTGCAGCTGCTGCCGAGATGCCTGATGCCATGGAAATAATATTCCAGAAGGCACTTTCTCTTGGGACAAGTGGTGCTGTGAGTAACCCTTACCTTTGATGCTAAGGTTGCCATTGGCCTTATTTTTTTTCACAAGTTCATTAATTGCACGCATTCTTTCCTTCTTTCAGGTAGACGAGTATATGGACAACAAGGGTAGCGCGGTAGTCGCATACTCCAAGGCCATGCTTCTACTTTCATTTATTGTGGGAGAAGCAACATCGCTGCCTCTAAATCCTCCATTTTCACTAACTCCGGCTAATAAGAAGCGAATGAAGAATTACATTATCAACTTGCAGGCTCGTCAATCTGAGGTTTTGATGTTGCAGCCACAACACAAACAAATCCTGATTCCATTTCCAAGTAGACAACTAATGTACGGCAATTCTTAGAAGCTTCCTGGCTTGCTAACTGCGAAAAGTTGATCAAGCTCAGACGTGACATGCAATTTTTTGACATGCATGTTCAAACAGATGTATAGTAACTTACCTGGTAAGAAACCAGAAACATAGTGGATATATATCAGATGTATAGGACTGAATAGAAGCATTTCACTTGCGGCCGAAGGAGTTTGTGTAAATATAACCGATTATATTCCTTTTATTGACATAATTGTAAATATAAACCATACGTGGCTCTTATTTTATATAAATCAATGTATATTCTTCCAATGCTTTTGCAGAAGTGGAGCCACTTCCCAAGATCCCATGTCTGTGAAGACTATTGCCTCCTTGGTCCACTGATCTCAATCGAGATGTAGCATCATCTTGTAAATGAGAGTTTCAACATCAACGCTAATAGGTCATATTCACGTGTTATAATCATGTTATATTATCTACATCACATATAGTTATACATGTTATAAACACAATCAAATTAGTGTCAAACTTTTGCAGAAATGACAAGTTGGTGAAAAACAGGCTATAATATATTTGAATGGAAGGAGCCATGTGAGGGCTCATTCAATACTTGGTAGTTCTCATCTGTCTATTTAGCGAGGTTCTACAGTGCAGTTGCATGAGCTCAAGAAAGCAAATAAGGGAATGTCGAATATTATGATACACACACTAGCACGAAAAGTCTCGTGAGCAGTAAATATTCTAAATTTAAACAGGAAAGATAAAATGGATATGAGGGGGGAAAAATAAGAAATTACATGCTTCGTTTTGCTTGAAGCATGCAATATCAAGTTGAAGCTCCCCCCTCTAAACGTATTCGCTTGGGCCATTTCTCCTCACATTGGCCGCTGGTGTTCATCACCCTGCTTTCTTTGGCCTCCACTGAGCACCTTTTGTAAGGTTTGAACCCCGTTCGGCGTGCCTTCAGTTTTTCATTTCCAAGCCCGATTGTTGGAAGTCCCGCCTCCCCTGCTCCACTGGTTTCATTTCTTGGTGATGGATCGTTCTCTGCTCCTTGATGACTGGAATCGGAACCACATGTTTTGCCGTTGAGGTCTAGCAATGACGCATCCCCATCTTTTTCCTCCACCATCTGTTGGTCTCCTTCGGATTGGTCCTTCTGTGCCTTATTCTTTTGATCACGTGGAGGTGAGAAACTTTGTGGCAGTCTCTCCCTGGAGAAAAGTGCTCGAAAAGCCAATCGCCCCTAGGACAACAAAAGCAAGTGCAACGTAAGCACAATTTCATGAAATAAAGATTAATATGGCAAATAAGAGATGCTGGGTTACCTCTTCAGATACCTCCTTCCTTGAATCATTGGAATTACTGCTGCTTCTACTTCGGCGACCATTAGGCTCAGAAGGTGCATGATTAGCATCAGCTTCTTTCAATTCTTCCTTGTCTTTGTCATGATTCAATGCCTTTGTCTCTACTTCACTGCTGGAGTTTGATCCACATGAAGAACGATCAACCTGTTTTCTGCTCTTTGTTTTGCTTGAATCATGAATCTCAGGTGCTGCTGCAGCCTTCTCTTGGTCAGTAGCTTTTGATCCAGAATTTAGCTTTGGGCCTCCACTCTCTTCAGACTCTGATGATGAAGAAAGTGGGGATTTAGTTCCTGAGTTTTGAGCATGCAACGCTTCAGATTGCTCTGCATCCAGCTGCTGATCTTGCAATTGAGTATTTTCTATAGTAATTTCCTTTTTGTCCATCTTAGCAGCGTGACCTTGACCAATATCGATCTGTGGGGCTGCCGTTCCAGCTGCTGGAGGACATGTAAAGGCAGCATGAAGAGGAGCACATAAGGGAAGTAGTCCATGAGCTGCCCACCAGGCAGTTGCTGCTGCCAAAGTAGCAGCAGCAATGGCTGCCATGCCGGGAGCAGAGTTTATTTGCCTTGGTGTGAAATTTCCTTCATTGCAAGCTGGAGAATCTGCAGAACTTTCTACATTGGCATAAGGCCAAAAGGAAGCTGCAAAGCTTGCTGCAGCATGGGCTGCAGGGTTCTGTAGCAGAGTAGACACAATGAGACTTGAAAAGGTGGAGGACATGTGAAGGAGTGACCTGTAGTCATCATGATTATGGTTAATTGGGGTAAACGGTGGAGGAAAACTTGGTAATGTTTCGTGCATAGATGATCTTGGCGTGTTGTTCTGATGTTCAGTATTAGCTGATGCGGCTGGATGTGAGCACATATTGGAATGAGTGTGGACCTCTCCTACTGGGTGAAATGCAGAGTCCTGGAATGACATATCTGAAGTAGGAGTTTGCATGCATGATCCTAAGCTTCCATCTAGAACATGAACAGGGACGTGTCTTGGATAGTTCTGCATGGATTGCATCTCATCTGTTGCCAATGCACCACCAAGTTCATCTGATTTCTTCCCCTGAATAAATCTCCCATGCAAAGGGTGAGAATTCTCCATCTTTGAGGCCATCTTAGTGCCATCTGGAATAGTCTTCTCAGCATCAGGCTTACCCAAGTTTTGATTTCCTTCACGCTCAGTGGGGATGTAGGATCCAATAGTTGCATCCTTATTTATGGCATCCTTTAGTGAGGGCACAAACTCCCGAAAAGAGCATGAATTTCTTGCAGCCTCTGCAGTTGATATAGAGTTCTTGTTCACTGAAGACACAGAGGAACAATGTGCATCTTGGAGAAAGGTAAAGACTCCTGAACAATTGTCATCCTGGTTTTCTTTTCCATTTTCCAGCTTCTTCTCTCCATTCTGTTTCTGAATAATGTTCAAAAAGAAAAAGGTAATGAAGGAACAGTATTAAAGAAATGAATCAGGAAGGAAAAAAAATAGAGAAATTCACCTCAGGAAGGGGTTCTTTCTCCAAGTCAAATACTTGTTTACAACGTGGAAAAGAAACTGGACTCAGAAGCTTCCCATCCTTCGCTCCCACCTGCACTGCAGTGGGACCAATACTTGTCTTCCGAGGATAAGGATTGCTTGGTTTCCTTTTGGGACGTGGAGGTGGAATGTCTATGTCAATAGCTTGTCCTATAGGAACACCTTTAGCAATAGCTTCCTTTTCCAACTGCAAGCAACATGTTTATACTATAGTATCAAGATTAGAAAGAAACATCAGCACAACTATGCTCAAAGGGACTGTTAACAGCAATCCACAATCAGAAAAATCACAGCAGAATAATGTATTCATGACATTGGAATGGCTCAAAATATGTATACCGCTGCTGTTTACTAAGACAGTACAAAAGTCGTTTCAGTTTATACGCATACAAATCCTAAATTTCCTAAAAATACCAGGCAATATCCATCAGGTGAGCCCATAAACAGTTTATGCATCTAAGAACTAGCACAAAAAATGTATATTACAAAAAATAAAACAGAATATGTACAAAGCTTTTTCTATCTTTAACAAGGAAAGAATATTTTATCTATGAAGGAAGGCACACAACGAGCAATCAGTACACATCCCTACAATAGAGGCTGAAATTAAGAATCCTGAAATACCATTCTTTCCCTGAAACAGGTCACAATGCCTTTTTGGCAAGCCAGTCTTATCAATAGAAAGTCATGCAAGTAGTTGTGTTCCTTAATGCTCTTATTTCTTTTGTTTCTTTTTGGTTTAAATTCATTTTGATGTTAATTTCAGTTGATAAAAAAAATCGAAACCATCAATCAGTGAAATAAAAAAAGGGGGCTGGTTTGGCCAAGGAGTCCTTGGCCAAACCAGCCCCCTTTTATACTAAAGCAGCTGCTAATCAAGAGATATGTGTGTTTGTGTGTGTGTGTGTAAGTGAGAGAGAGATTTTGAATCATTTATCTGTCCAATATTGTACATAAGCAAGTCAAGAATCCTTATTTAATGCGTATGAACAAATTCAGCTTGTCACTGTAGCTTCAAGCTATGCCACCCACTGCTAAATTAATATACATGCAAGCGATAGAGACTCAGCTCAGCAGCGAAGATGGCTTCATCCCAAAACTAAAGGTTGCAAACAATAGGATGGTCTGCTTATAGCAATTTGTAAATTACACCCCTTGATCTACGTAGGAGGCATAGTTGTTCCAGACATTATCATAACAAAACCAATCCAGTCTAAAGCACTTATTGCTCAGGTGTAGAGATGATAATGGGCAGAGCTAGTACAATCCGACTAAAAACCTCAGAACTAAAAAGAACACCCCTCTATATTTAAATCGCAGCTTAAAAATTTAAACCATAACATCCGGTCAGACTCAATTTTTAGAAGAACATTTTTGGAAAATTAATCAATAAACATCTTTTACGTAGAAACAAGACTTTTAACAGACAATAAGCTAGGTAGATAGCACCAAGAACTAGCAAGAAATCCTCAGATATTGACTTATGTTAAATATGACAATATGACAATCAATGAACAACAATAAATAATTTTCAAGAACACTGACAGCAATGATCCACTCATCATAATAAGAAGCAAACAATTGTAATGGAAAGAATCTACACCAAAAATCACAGATTTTATAGGTTTCTGAGAACAACAACAAGCATCAGGGCTTGCAAAGAATCTACACCTGCTGATGGAAAATAATTTCTGTTTGTGGAAGTGAAGTCAAGTATTGGCCATGAGAAAGAGCCCAAGGACAAATGCAGATATTCAGAAACTCAGGCCTAATAAGATGACCGAAAGCACACTTCTATCGGAATATCATCCACAGAAATCTCATCATCACAATCTGGCATACTCTTCCAAACCACATATGGCAACTAACCTTATAATAGACAAAGACCAAATTCATGTTCTTTTCATATCTTAAAACTAATATTTGCTGGCTGATATTAAAAACTCAAATGTTTTGTTTCAGTCCAAAACTTGAGCTTCCCAATGCATCACTCAAATTTCACACTAGAGACCACAAATTGTAAAAAGGCCAAATATTTAAACAC
>CAODLS010510010.1:0-11951 GCA_948243855.1 Flueggea neowawraea
CATTTATGTGTTAGACACATAAAAAACGTAGACAGTTTCGAGACACAGTCTGTGTGTCTGAAACTGTCATCCACTCACCTGAATATCTAAGCTCTAGGATTTGGTACCACTAACAGGTGGCTGATCCCGCTGACAGGAACAGGAAGCTGGAACAAATATCAGAAATAATAACATATCATAAACAATGATGTATGAGACAATGGTACTGTGACTGTACTAAAACACGTGTACATGCATATGCAACTTAGATACCCAAAACCCATTTCCATACCCAAACGTGTCAAGTGATGTTTTGGCTCCTAGATGACAAACATCTCACCTAGACTTCATGGGAAAATTTCACAAATCGCCTAACTTCCATTTCTACCGATAAAAGCTGGACCTAAACATCCAATGTGGTAGATCGCAACCCCAAGAACATGAATCCATACTTAGATCGTTAAAAACAACTCCATTTCACCTAGCCTTCATGGGCAAATTTCACAAATCGCCCAGCGCACGTAGACATGGTTAGGCACGTTCTCAATCCATTTTAGATGTCGATCAATGCGCACAGAACCCTGATTCTACGTATGTAGATGACTCCCAGACTCTCCAACACACACAGGACACTATCAACCAAATTCTAACCTCAAAAATCAAGATTTCTCACATCCAAACATCTCGAAACTAGACGAAATGCTACAATATTCGGACTATAACAGCATGGAGTATTACAACAAGTTTGCCTATAGGTATGTTGAGATGAATTCTTCATTGATTGTTCAAATAGATAGATAAGACTAATTCAAAAAATGATAGTTGTATAGAAGGAATTTATCTCCATTGATGATATACCAAGGAGCTAAATAAGAAAGTTAAACTTCCTCAAAGCATATGTACATAGGTACAAATCAAAACATTTAAATGATGCTAACATTATGATACTCTAATAGCTTTTGACGTCGTTCATAACACAGGTTTGTATTTTACAATCCGAATCGGGCCTCTTACAGCATCCATGCCTGCAAAACACTATCCTAGTCCTAGTAGAAAATGGTTTGCAAACAATGCCTCCTAGAACATCCCATGCCCGCAAAACACTGTCCTATAATTCCTCAATAATAGCACGGGTTAGGGAATCAACCAATTTTGTCAGAAAACTAAATCTGAACTAATCAAATTTCATAAGGAAAATCGAACTAAATCACTATCAAGTTCAGACGAAAATGCAATTCGATTTAATTTTTGCTCACTCCTTGTTCTCATGGTCCAAACATGGCCGAAAAATAATTGTAATTATTAATCTTTCTAAACTATAAACTCCTCTAAATTTTAATGTCATATGTAGTTAAAGATTTTTGCAACCGATAAAAGTAAAAATGATTTTTCTAAAGAAGTATGAATAATTATTTTGTTATATATTTGACAATCCATGAATAATTATTTTAAAATTCTTTACACTTGTTCCGAACAAATTAGGAGACAAATTTACAAACTCAAACGAAAATGAACAAGAACAAGAGGTAAATGTATAAGCTCATGTCAAATAATAGGTATTCTGTTACACTATTTTTATTTATATGGTAAAATTGATGATAGACTTTTATTTATTCACTTTCTATTTCTGTTTTGTTTCTAGTTATTTTCTCTTATTCATAATTCTTTAGTATTTGATGTTTTCTTATTTATAATTTAATGCATGCAGGATTCATATTTTTTAGAAGTCATGATGGCAATTTCTCGGATACACCACCAATGCACAAATTCATACTAGTTTTTTTCTTTTTTTTTTTCATTATTTTAAGAATTCACCGAATCAAGTTGCTTATTATTTAACAATGCAATTGATTTTATATTTGATTCAACCGGTGGGTGAGACATGGTCTAAAAATGAACCAATCGAATTTCATAAGAAAATCAAACTAAACCACTATCAGGTTCAGTCGGAAATTTAGTTCGGTTCAATTCTTGCTCACTCCTTGTTCTCATGGTCCAGACATGGCCTAAAAATAGTTCAAAAAAATGTGAATTACTACGTCATTTATCCATTTAGATATCACTAATGTTCTGTAACTCTACCATGGAAATCCAGTCCAAACAAGATCAAATAACCACAAGTGTAAAATTGCAATACAACAAATTAGAAGTGATACCGATTTGATGGGTGATGGTGTTTTGATGGTTACTTGATATTTGTGGTCTAATGGTCTAATTATGGTCTAAAAATAGTTGTTCTTGTAATTGATTTACTATCACATTCTCTTTTTAAAATATTTATTTAAAAAATAGAATGTTACTTGTAAAATTGAATGCCAACATTGTTGTCGTTAATGTCAGAA
Organism: Flueggea neowawraea; assembly: GCA_948243855.1. NCBI lineage: Eukaryota > Viridiplantae > Streptophyta > Magnoliopsida > Malpighiales > Phyllanthaceae > Flueggea > Flueggea neowawraea. Next base: position 2,322 of record CAODLS010510010.1, read on the forward strand.
TAGTGATCAGACAACTAATGTAGTTTGTTTATGATTAGAAACTAGAATGCCTTTATATAGGCTATAACAATACATAAATTTGCACAAAAATTGGTAAATAATAATAAAAATACTACAAAAGAAAAACTATTAAGGTGCGTAAATTGCTAGAGAATAGAAGAAATAACAGTCGGATGTTATTTCAACACTAAAATAAGATAACAACCTGAATAAAACGTTTCTAAAAGTTTTTGGTGTCATTTGCAGTCTGTACCAAACTCTAATAGTTGTTACAATAGATGAACACATGTATTTATTGTATATAATGATAAACTTTAAACCCTCACAACCTTTTTTTAGCAACTTATGAATTCATGTAATTGCTCAAAAATTTGCAATTAGAAATATAAGAAGATAACGAGGAGTAATGGTGTATTTGTTGGATTGGATTGTCAAGCTCACAATCCCAGCCACAAGCGTATAATTGTAATATAATGATTTAGAAGTGATATCGATTTGATCGAGTGATGATATTCTAATGACTGGTTGAAAGTTGTGGTCTAATGGATTAGTCATGGTCCAAAAATAGTTGTTATTGTAATTGGTTTACAATTATATGCTCGATTTTGTTTGAAGGAAAAACATAAGAAAGTAAAATTTTTATTTAAAAATAGATTGTTGACTCATAAATTGGAACACCAAGGTTGTTGTTACAATAGATGAGCACGTGTTCCTAAAACAAAACAAAACTAATACTCAATTCAAAAGAAAGAACCAAACTAATACTCCTATAATTCTGCTAGTGAATAAATAAACTATTGACTCTCCTACTACTGACTATCTATTTTTTCTCAACTTAACCACCAAATCCAAAAACACGACTCGGTAAAAACATGATTAAAAAAAATGAGAAATGAGTTAGTTATTCATAACTTAAAATGAACGTGAAATAAGAAGTGAGTTCATTTATCCCCTTAAACATCACTAATTTTGTTCAACTTTACCATGGCAGAAAACACCAATCCAAACCCAACTGAAGCTGTAGCAACACGAACAACAGAAGAAACTTGCAAAACAGAAGTCGTAGAAAAAGGCATGCATGAGAAAAAATTTCAAGGAAAAAACTTTGCAGGTCTCTTGTCAATATTCACCTTCATTTTATCTCTTCCCGTTCTTGCGTCAGTTGTGTGGTTGTTGTACATGAAAGACTATGATTGTGAGAACCTCTTAAAGTTACCAAGTTTCCAAATCGGAATTGCAATTGGTATGATCTTTGTTTTTTTGATTAGCAACACTGCTGTAATGTTGAGATCAAGATTTCCAGTGCCTGCTTTTTTCGTAGTTATGGTACCGCTAATAGTGATGTTTGTGATGGGACTAGCTCTAGTTGGAGCCGATAGATTTGAGAGTCGAAAAATATTTGCTACACCAATGTGGTTCAGAGAAAAAGTTCGTGACAACAACTGGTCAAACATCAAATCTTGCATTTTCAATGAACAAGTATGTGACGATTTGGCGTCAAGATCATTAGCTCTTCAGTCGCTTGATTTCACCATGAAAAGCTTATCTTACGTTGAGGTAACTTTTTGATCTAACGATTATTTAAATCACATAAATTTTGACACTTCGGCTCCCACCAAGTAGAAGCCTCGGCCTCTTAGTGCTGATATAACTTTAATATTAGTATAATATAATCATATTGGTCATTTCACGTAAATTTCTATTCACTTTTTTCATAAGTTATAACATATTGTATAATTTTTATAGGTAATTCATCTTAATTAATAATTTCTTTTGATCTGTCTTTGATGTGGTTGAAGTCTGGATGTTGTAAGCCTCCAAAAGTATGTGCAATGAAATATGTGAATGCAACATTTTGGAGAAAATATGAGAGCTTGATCCAACAACCTCATCCTGATTGTGAGAAATGGACAAATGATCGAGACATTCTTTGTTACGATTGTGAATCCTGTAAAATAGGATTTGTGAAAATCATGGAAAGCAAATGGAGAAAATTGGGCATCTTCCTTATTTTAATGTCTTTTTTCCTTATCACTTCCCATATATTGTTATTCGTCGCGGTGATGTGGGAGATTTACAATGGGTAGTAATTAGATTTTTTTCCCTTTTGTTTTAGTTGGTTTTGGTGTTGTTTAGATAATAATGAACTTTTTTTTTTCCTTCTTTTGGCGTTGTTTAACTTCAAGTTTGAAAGTTTAGATTCTAGTTTTGTGTATTAGTTTATTTGTGAAGTTTTCTTTTGGTTATAACAATGTTTGGTTACTTTTGTTCTCAATCCAAATTTGTTAACATTTTCTCAATAATTTTTTTAGCAAATTAAAAGTGGAGTCCTGAAGAGAATAGTTATGAGGATGATGATATATACTCAACCATTTAACCAAAAATAAGTTGTTATTACTTTTTGTGTTTAAAGAAACTAGAATCTCGTAAATTTATATGTCACGATCCAAACTAAGTACTTGGCCTCGATGCGCAACCGGTGCAAACATTAAAGCGATCGGAAAACGCACTTTAACCCAAACAAGTCTCAATAATATCATTAAAAAAAATAATAATGAGATATTTTTCATAAAAACTTAAATTTTATAAGCAAAACTTTAAGTTCCTCAAAAAGTGTGGTTCAAAATTATTTATAATACAAAATTCAACTGTGATCACATAGTCCACAGTAGTAACTTGCAAAACTTCTATTATACAATGCAATTATTTGCACCAAAACTTAAAAAAATTTTCTTGCAAAATTGAAAATATTAGGAGGTGAGATTTTCCTTTTCGCCCAGTAAGAAAAACATTTATTAAAATATATAATCATACTGCCAGTTTTAAAGAACAATTTTCTATAACATTAAAAATTTATAAAAACAACATTACGTTCAAGTTCGTAAAAATATTTTCATAACAATAATTGCAATAATATTTTTTTAATCCATAAAATAGCATAGAGTTAGAGCAATGTCATAATCATAATACTTTAACATGAAGATACGTGTTCACATTTGCACACAATATATGCTCATAACATCGTAATTGGAAATGGAATCTGTGGAGTGGTATAACCCAAAAATAACTATGAAGACCACGAGGGTCAGGTGAAGACCATTAAAGTCATTGTAAAAAAATGTACAATCATCATATATTATAGGAAAATTAATTTCTCAGTCCTTCAGGTTTGGCCTAATTAGTAGATTAATCCTCATATTTTTAGAATTTTACAAATACATCTTTTAAGTTTAAAACCGGATTACACTTAAGTCTTTCTGTTAATTGTCTGTTATTGATCTGTTAGTAAGTTGATGACATGCCGCCTGATTCACTTAAACAAAATTAAAGACAAAAATACCCTCGATCTATTTTATCAGACCATGAATAACCCTGATTTCCTTTTCTTTTAGTTTTCTTCTTCTTGTTGGAATTTCTACTTGAAATGATTTTATGTTGGAATCGTGAAATCTTGCTTCTCAGAAAGATCATCGTCATTTCCATCTATAGCTTTCCACTCAAATTTCCAACATAATTCTGTAGTTTCAACCAACAATGAAAACCAACAGCCCAATCTTGTTTATAACATGCTGCTCTTCCTCTGACATCATTTACGATTCCTCTAAATGTAGTTTTGAGAAACTCCATCTCTACTACAAATGCAATCCAAGAATTATAATTTACATATGCAGCGGTGAAAAAGCTGAAACAATTGAAACATGCAAAAGAAATTTTAATTCAACAACATTAAATCTATGAAATAGAATATGCTCAGTAAATATGAAAGACTTGTTATTTTGGTTTCCAAGAAAAAATTGAAGAAGGTGGCTATTGAAGAACATACACAGATTGTAAAGAATGACCAGAGGAGACGAGATGAAGACTGGACAATTCAAGAAAAAAAAACAGGTTAACCTCGACAATGCAAATTGATCTTTGAACACATTGTTCCCACCATAAAAAGAGAAGTTGTGAACTACAAAATCACAGATTCGTCAAATATAACTAATTCAACAACCTAAAATCACTGTAATTCTCATAGAAAGCAACGATTACAAACAAATGCTTAATGTAATACCCTGTCCGTTCCGATGACTTTCCTTGTAGCATTTCGTTCGGCTTCTACAAGATCCTCTATTGAACCCCGTTCGATTTCGATTGAACCTTGTTCAATTCTGATTCAATCTTTGAATGATTGTGATGATCTTTAGCTATTTGGAATGCTGGTTTGATATTTGAGGATGTTAATTGAAGTTATTTTTGCACGGGTGAGTGTTGTGGAACCTCGAGTATAATCCGACACGAGTTCGGAAGCAAAAGAAGTCGAAGAGTGTTGTCTGAGGCATGACAACGTACGTTGCAAGTAAGGGACGTACGTCATCTAGAATTCCTTCACAACGTATGTTGTGAATAGATAACGTACATTATCTGGAGGAAAATATGATCAACGTATGTTGCTTAGTTATAACGTACGTTGTGCTGCTACGTTTTCAGAATGTAAGCTTCTGGATGAAATTTTGGGCCATCTAACGTACGTTGGAGGTGTAGGACGTACGTTAGAAATGTTCAAAACGTACGTTGGCCATAAAATAATGTACGTTGCCTTTGTTTTTTGCTGAAATGGTGCGCTTCGATCTATAGCTCGATTTAAACCCCAAACCGATCGTTTTCGTTTGTCTTCACCATTGTTCACTCTCTCTCACTCTCAGATCGATTCTCTCACTTCCTCCTTGCTTCCCCAACATTCCTAAGCATCGAGGTAATATTTAAGTTCCAATTACTTCATTTCATCCATTTTATGCATTTAATTTTAGAAATTCATTTTAGGCCAAATTTGCTTAGGGTTCCAAAATTTGAATGATTCTAATGAAATGGATGCTTAAGGTTGTTAGAATATGATTGTTTGAGGTTATATTAACATGAATCAAGCCTTAAATCACAAGCTTTGATGAGTTATTGCTTGGGCTAGGATTAGGTTCGGTTTTGGCTTAATTTTTGAAGATTTAGAGTTGTTTTTGAGAAACCGATTGTACATTTGAGTTCCTGAGGTTGAGATTGACTAATGCGCTTGCTTAGTTTCGATTTTTATCAGTTGAATCAGAAGTTAGATTATTTTGGTAATTTGATATAGGGATTGAAAGTGATATTTTGCATTATAGGGACTGAAATTGGATTTTCTATAAGTAGAGAATTGAATTTCATATTTTTTAGATTATGAGGGTCAATTAATGATTTTTGGAGCACTAGGGACTCATTAATAAATTTGGGATATTTTGGGAACTGAGTTGTAATTTTTCAAAGTTTGGGGATCAAAGTGTAATTTTACACCGATGCGTAATATTTGATTTATTATGTTTGGCTTTGGTCCAAAAAAGGGTTTTAGGCTTTGTCTGAGCTTTGGGTTTGCATATGCATTTGCACGTATTACTATGCAACCACATTATTTTATTTTGATTTGTATATTCTAGCTTTGTTTGGTTTCCGAGGAGACCAGTTATCCGCAGGTGGACCACGATTTGGATTATTTGATATTTTGCTCGGCGTCCAGGTGAGTGCGGTAGCCACTTCAGACACATAGATTGTGTCCTTTGAACTATGTATATGTTTTTGTTGTGCTGCGACCCTAGCATGTAATTTGGAATAATTAAAGGATTGAGAATCCTAATAATTTGACTTTTGTGATAACCTTTTATGTGAAAACTTTGTTGGTTTTCAAAATAAATATTATGTTTCAATATTTATTTTGATTTTGGTAATAAATGTTAAGTTATGGATTTCAAGGAATCTTTTGTAGAAAATGTTCTTTTGGGATTTAAGAATATTTTCTGAAACAAATATTTTGTTCTGAAATAAGTACAATCTTTGTACTAAGTATTTTGTTTTTGGAATCAAAAGTATTTTGTAATAAATATTTTTTCTGAATGTTTGGTATGATTTGATGAAAAATTTGGCAAGCATGTACTCTGCTTATTTGAACACTTCAAATGTGTATTTAAATACTTTTTGGCAAACGTTTAGATTTGGGACACTCAGCTACGGAGTAGCGTATTTTGATACACCGATGTTTTATCATTTGCCTAAGTGGCTGATAATTTGTGCCTAAGTGGCTATGCTTTGTGCCTTAGTGGCTATACCATGGTGCCTAAGTGGTCAATCCTTGCCTAAGTGACTAATACTGAGTCCGACAACTCCACCTTTTGTTATTGGTCCCGCTAAACCTTTGATACTATGTTTTGTCAACGTTTTGAAAAAAAAATATATAAATATGTTTTTGGTAAATATTTTTGAAAGAAAATATTATGATTATGACCGAGTCTAGATGACTCCACCTTTTACTTTGGTTCCATTGAATTTTAACATTTTCTCTCTGAAAATATTTTAGAATTTGGATTCTATTTCTGTTGGATTTTAAGTATCTTTGAAAATTAAATATTATGGTTATTCAATATATTGAAAACCCAATGTTTTATTCCATTTAATGGTTTAATATAATTTGGTGAATGTTTTCTGTCTGCTTTGATTGCGAAGGTTTGCAAAGATAGATTTTTGAACTGCTTTGCCTATATATACGAGTGTCTATATATTAGTATTTGAATATATACGTGCATGTTGTAGTTTTTAAAATGTTTTTCAAACCATTTTGAGAGGCCTGGTGCCGCTCTAAAGTGTTTATCCACTCACTAGGGATTCTTACCCTTTTTCCCTTTTTCCCTTTCTTGTTTATGTTTATCCTATATTTTAGGTTATTCTTGATCTCGCACCAGATATTCTATAAGGTGCCTTGTTTGCAATGAGTATCATATTGTTCGGGTTGAGTTTGTTCTATTAGATGCTCCACACTGTAGTGGGTTATGGATTTGTATTTAATAATAAAATAGTTAATTGTTTTTAACTATATTTATTTATTCAGTAATTGACAGCATAATTATATTTTATCGTTATCCGAGATTATTATTTTCAAAACTTATTTTTGGTTGAAATTTTTTAATATGACTAATAAGCCGGATAATAAAGAATGAGAATAATTGGGTATATGTTTCTGACACTTAAAGCTTGTGCGAGATGGGTTGGACTTCCACAGACGGTTGAAAGACATGTTTATGAAATTCTCATATAGCATGACAATCGAACCAAAAACCTCAACTTTAACGAAACCCAGAACATGGAAACCCGAAAAAATCGAAAACAGACAAAATAGAATTAGGGCCTTGCAACCTCCATTTCTCCTCCTCCATCTTTACACTCTCGCTCCCTTCTTATTTTTCTTTTGGTAGATACCACATTTCAATCTCCTCTCTTCGCCTCCTCAGTCAAGCCTCTCCCGGTGTTTTAAACCTCGACCTCGTCGTTGAACCATCGAAGTCACTGGTCTAGTCAAGATACCTAAAAATGTTGTAAAGATCTGGATTCGTTGGGTTTGATAAGAGAGAAACAGAGAGCAGTTGGGTTTCTCGTGCTCATGCTTCTCTCTTGATCTCGATTGGCTTTTTTCTCATGCCATAATCCTCCCATTAAGACGAGTTGTGACGGTGGAAGTTGCAATGTCGTAACCCAGGATATATCGATTTGAAGAGAGGTTGAAAGAGAGGAGAGAGAAAAATAAATGAACAAATGAAGAATGCGGTTTAAGTTTCGGTATATAAACAAAGGTGGGATAGTAAATGCAAATTTCCATCGACGCCGTCACTCTAAAATTCGCGTGAAGGACTAACTTGCTTTTGCAAAAAAATACGAGGACTAACCTACTAATTAGGGTATACTTGAAGGACTTAGAAATTAATTTCCTTATATATATATATATAATATGAATTCTAACAACACGGAAGATCAAAAGATACTCTCCAATATTTCTCCATTGATTTTTGAATTTTGTGATAATTTCTAATATTTTAGATAGGTATTTTAGATAATTAGTGTAATTAATATTTACTGAACAAATTAATTGTAATTTTACTATGTATAAATTTATTTATTAATTAAGGTTTAATTAGTTTAAATATAAATGAAGAAACTTCAAGTGACATATATATATTTTTAATTTTATATTTAATTTTATATTTTTTAAAAATTTATAGTTTTAAATAAATTTACAAAACAAATAATTTATTTTCAAGTCATTAAAGGAAATAAATATTGAAAAAGTCATTAAAAGAACTGATCCACAATTAAAGATAAACTTTTATAAATTAGTTAAACAAACAAAAAAGAGTATTTTATCATTATTGTTAGTGGACACTATCATCGATCGTTATTATCATAATTATATAAATTTTGATGCGTAAGTTAATTTTAATGGATGTGTTATTCAACAGAAAACATTAAAAAAACATACTCTTTTTTATATCTAAATTACTTTGTTAAATAAAAAGTAACCTTGAAAATTTTTCACTTATTATAAATTATATAAAATGGAAACTTTAAGACACAAATAAAAATTGTTCTTTGGTCTAGTACAACATCAATTAATTTAATTGATAAATTGAAATAATTATTTGAAAAATTATTGTATACTTAATATGTGTACCAGACAAAGACGACTAGTGAAAATTATCAATTATAATTCTTTTATACTTCTTATATTCTAATAATTAAATATTACAACTATTTGTATTATTCTGCTTCGTCTAATTTAAAATTGATTGAGGTTAAAATTATTTTTCTCAATCATTGGATAAAATAAAGATAATATAAACTTATCAAAAAATATATAAAATATATATTTACGTATAGTAATGCAATAATTGAATCAATTGCTGTTTATTTTTTTTAATACAAATTAGGCTAAAAACTAAGGTAAGCAAAAGCAACATCCCGAATATCCTCTCTTGACGCAATTTTTTCACCATCCCATTACTGTTTAATAAATCTTTAATAGCACTATCAGAATTAAGCTGATCTTAGTGAATAAATCATAAACCGGTTTAACTAATAAACAGTATAATAAATATGTTCGACTTATTAACCTCGATTCCAACGGAAGCAAGCAGCGGAGCATGACCAGTTTTATCTTGGTCTTGCGAGCAAACCACGGTTGAAATGTCAACGGGAGTGTCACACGTGATCTGTGCAGGACTAGAGATAGGAGGTCGGACCTCTCTCTCTCCCGGTTGAGAGCTCTCTCTCTCTTTGTGTGTGTGTTGGTGTTGAATGAAAGGAAGGAGCAAAGCTCCTTATATAAGCCTCTAACGGGCTAATGGACCCAATGAGCCCATTTCATCCCTAACTCAATTGGGCTTACCAATTGGTCTCGGTTCATGTCCCGGTTGACACATTGACTAACCGAGTTTGATTCTCCTCAATTGGGCTTTCCAATTGGTCTCGGTCCCCACCTTGACTGACCGAGTTTGATTAACCCGTCATGGGCGGACCGAATTTTCCAACATAAATAGTCAAACTTACTCTTTATTTTACTTTAGGAGATAAAAAGTGAGTTGAAGATAAAATTTGGAGATTGTTACTTTATTTCAAAGAGAATTTTTAATATAAAGAGAGCATTGAATATGTTCTAAGAGAATCCCCAACAATACTCTCGATTTGGCTCTTCAAAATATTATATTTACTTCAATTTTTTAACACTATTTACCTTTAAATTTGAATTCAAACTACTGTTACACCTTTTTAATTATTATTCTATTATTTAATTTATTAATT
>CAODLS010510031.1:0-18792 GCA_948243855.1 Flueggea neowawraea
TACAAATACTTACAGAACCAAGAGTGTAAGAATAGAAGTAATCAGATCTCAGACCAGGTTTGTCAATCTTTTTGCTTCTGATATATTGGTAAGGGTCAATGGCAATGTAGAGAACCTTGACAAGCATTGTTTCTGAAGCGCCTTCTGGCAGTTTAAGCTTTTTGGCTTCAGTTATCACAGGAAAGCTGGATTCTTTGGGGAAGCCACTGATGTAGTCTGTAAGGATAACCTTTTTGTTGCTTACAATCAAATCGCGACCATTCTCCATGGCTGTTGGTTCTCTTGAAACCGTTTAGAAAATGCAAATCTAACACTATGTGTTGGAAGTTTATAATGGGATCGGATACACCTTTTGTGTGGTTGAGGTGTTTGTGGGGGATAGGGTTGGCCTAGAATAAGAGCAAGAGCTATGGAGCATTTGAGTGTATCAGTTTTATGTCCTTTTATAGACTGAGATCTAAACGATACCTTTTGTTTATTGAATATCCCATTAGATGCTCCAGCTAATTTACCTGTATTTAGTATAGATGAAACTGAAATATAAATTATCAAGCTTTTTTTTTAATGTGAAAAGAGAAGCCCATGATGAGCTGTTTTGGTCATTATTTATCAATGCTCGAATAGAATGTGAAGATTATTTAACATATGAAGATTATGTAATGCAAAGTTTCTTGTTTTTTTCTTTTTTGGGTCAAGAATGTAGCCAATGTTCAGATCAGACCAGGTGGCTGTTTGAAAGAAAACAAAGGCTTTCGGTTGAGAGTGACCAATTTTTCCAACTTCTTTTCTTTCATTAGATTTCACAAAAAGGAAACAAATCTCCATAACAATTATAGAAAATATGGATGTCTTTGAGGCTTAAACTCAAGACTTTTTGATCTTATATGTAGATTCTTATTAACCGAGCTACCCAATCTCAACTCCAACTTATTTTCCTGATTTACTCTCGTCTGAACTTGATTTTCCCATGTTCTCATTTAAAGCTCACAGCTCATTTTTTTGTTTCATATAAGGATGTGACCACGTGCCACGTGTACACCTCAATTACATAGGCAACGTGGGGGCAACCTAGTTGGAGATTTTCGTATCGTGCATGTACTACTACTCTTTCTAGTGGAATAACATTTCTGCCCATTTAGTGAAGTGTTTTTGGCATTGGTGGAGGGGAAAAATGTGAATTTAGTGGTTTTTTTTACTATTAAACGGCCTGAATGAATCCAAAATAGAAATGTCGTACTCTTTCTTTTTTTAGTCTTATTATTCTTAACATAATGTCATCTTCTTTTACGTCTAGATCGAGTTGTCAGCTTTAATGTGTTGGTTGCTTTTGAGCCAACATACTTAGACCTGGAGTCTAAGAATAGCAGTAGCCATGTTTGTCAATCTTCGTGCTTCTGATATACTGGTAAGGGTCAATATTAGACAAGTTGATCAGAGACTTGACAAGTATTGTATTTGAATCTTCTGGCAGTTTCAGTTTTATGGTTTCAGTTGTCACTCACTTTCAGTTTAATGGTTTCGGGTCACTTGAAAGCTTGACTCTTTGGGGAAGCCATTGATGTAGTCTTTGACAAAATTATTTTTGTTGTTTACCATCATATCATTACCAGTCTCCATCGCTGTTGGTTCTTGAAGCCATGTAGGAAGTGCAAAGCTAACACACGTGACGTCTTTTTTTAGATAAAAAAGAGAATATTAGTATATTTTTATTGAATGTTATTATATAGACATTATTTTTTCGTTATAAAATATTTTTGAGAGTCATAGTTGATATCAGTAACGGGCTTGGACTACATAGGATTTCTTTGAAAAATAATATATTGACATAATACACAACATATTATAATTTTTAACAAATATACACTATATTTTTTTACTATATAATTTATCAATCTATTAAAATTAAACACTCTCTTTAAAAATTTATAATGGGATACGATGCACCTTTTCTGTGTTTCTGGCGAGTGAGGGGATATGATAAGATTAATTGTGTCTGTGTAGCTCACGTTAAACCTGACCACGATTGATGAAGCCTCTGCTTATTAACTAAACAGAGGTGTCATAACCAACGTAAAAACTACTCATGGCTCATGATAGATCAACTAATGTCAGAAAAGGCCCAAGACTACCCATGTGCATGACTCAGGAGAGTAACGAGCCAATAACTGAATCATACGTGTCTAAACAAAAGCATGTGACTGTAAGTAGGAAAGATTGGAGATCTTGTATTATGTTCCAATGGCAACAAGCAACATATTATATGAAGCCAAGATAAGGTACAATAAGGATAGATCTAACAGCATAATTAAACTATTTCTAAATGCAACTAGCACAGTAAATTTACTTTGTTGGCGGTCCAAATTCATTAACACTAATCCTTTCTGTGATAATCTTTTCTGTGCAAATTTACTTGGCGGAGTACCTACTCTGACTGTTAGCAATTCTTTCATGTTAAACAAATGCAGTGTGGTTATAAATTATAACATAAACTACAAGGCGACAAAAGAAGGGCTGCGGTAGAATTTTAGAATATTATAATTATTGTAGATCATATCATTTAATGATTATGTACTAAATTTATTTATTGAAATATTATCCGTTTTGAATTTGTCCGTTGTGAACTTGAAATCTCATTATTTTGTTCTTAAAAAGACGATTCAGTAATTTGAAAAAAGAATGTGTTTAATTATAAACGATAATTGTTCTTGAGTCCTAAATAAATATAAGAGCATGACACTATAGCATTAATTCATGTGTAATAGCTTTATTAACTTAATTTAAAAAAAAGATGATATTAATTAATTACATAAAATATCATTGTAGTCTAATATATAATACAAATTGAGACAAACTATTCAAATTCGTATAGGATTGCATGGACCAGCAATAATCTGGCGTGTTGGGTCACTGTGGGTCTTTATTTTCAAAGAAAAAAAAATTGTAAAGGGATGCATGAACCAGCAATAATCTAGCGTGTTGAATATTATTGAGAATGACTGGGCAAGCAAATGTGACTCGCGAGGCCATCCTAAAAGATTGAGTTGACACTTGTTGGGCCATAGTAGAGAAAGAAGGAGGCCACTTTGGGTTTGATCTTACTTGTTTTCTGTAAGAATTTAATGACCTTGGTTTATGACAACGTACGCCTTACTCCGCTCACTTACAGTCTTCCGCTCACTTACAGTCTTCTATGGTGTAGTTTACGAGAGATTTGCTTCTTTCTATTCTATTTAGGGATACACAAAACAAGTTCTTAACATTTTAAATGAGCTGCGTAATCGAAACGAAAGATTTTTAAATGTGCTGTTAGCTTTAATGTGAAAAGAGTAGCCCAAGATGAGCCGTTTCGGCTTAGCCCTTGACAAAAACGGCTTAAGGAATATCTTACCAGGATTAATAATGATGTTCAAGTTTGGTTAAAAAAAAAGCGCTGTTAACTATTATTTTTTTTTACTTTAAGAAAGTCATTTTAAGTTGAAAACTCTATAAATTGGTCAAGTTGGACACAGATGGATCTCCGGATCAGTCAGTCAATAGTCATTATATATTTTTTGGCTTCAAGAATGTCATTTTGTCAAGAAAACTCGATATACTAGATATGCTGGATCGGTCAGTTCGGTTGGGTCAAAACTTTCATTAATTGTCACGTCGGCAATAAACGTGTCCATGAGAATAGATGTGACATGCTTACGTGATACTTTATGTCCAATCTATCGAATTTTTTAGCCAAAGTAACATTCTTGAACAAAAAAATAACAATAGTGATCATTGTGTATCATTTTTTCTTTTATAACCATATCTGAATAATGCAAAAACTTTTGTGACCACCGATATTATTAACTCTATCTTTTCAACTCATTTTATATGAGACAAAAAAGTTATATAATTTATCATTTATGTACCTAATTGCATGAGATAATTAAGTCACCCACTCAACTTAATTTACATAGTTTATATCAATATTCTTTTTATATATTTTTTTGTTTTGGATGAAATTGTTATTGTAATTGTCAATAGAGGTATGCTAATAAACAATTAATATTTATTACTGAACAGTAAGAACCAAAGAGGAAAAATAGAGTTCATTTAAGATTTCTTAAACATCAAACAAAACAAAAATCTCACATGAAATGAGACGGAGAAACTTCTTAAATTATTATTGTAATTATCAGCATTTACATGGTAGAGACCTCCGATTCCTAAGTTGTTGTTGTACTTGCCATTGGGAAATCATAAAGTAATAAGTTAGTCCACGGGAAGTCTGTTTCCAGACTAGATCATCTCTTCCCTTCCATAAAATCCAACAAAGCAAATCTCCCTCCCATTCCATATCTACATCCCTAAAATCTCAGACATATATTCAATCATATCCTCACTCTCCATGGTTGGCACAAACATCCCTTGTCTCTCCCAAAAATATAAGTTAGATACCAATGGCATATGACAAAAACATCAAGAATTGCTTGTGAAGAATTCCATACTGTCTAGACAAAGATGAATTCTTGGATTTATAATTAAGTGACAATTTTTCTCCTACAAAATGTCTTTTGAGAATACATTAGATCTAAATTTAAGATGGTATGAGAGTCACTTTTAGTACAATGGTTTGATATGATGCTCGACTATGAGTTGTGTTGTGTCCACCATATGCCCAACCCTGTTTGAGTTGAAAGGGATGTGTCAATTAAGAATCTCAAATTGCCTAAGTTGAGATGGACTCTTGAGTTTATAATTAAGAGATAATTTTCTATGATAAGATTTTTTTAGAGAATTAATTAAACACATTTTTTTAAAATATTTTGGACCAAAATTAAGATGCATTTTTGCACAAAATAAATAAATAGTATTTCAATCTATACATCATCAAAGCCATTAAAATGTCATTATTAAGTTAAATCATTGGCATTGACGATTAAAATATGACTTCACTTTTACTTTTCATCTTTCAATTCTTCTTCGCATCAGCATCTCTTATAGGGAATGGAAGTGGAACGCGATTTTTTTTTAAAGTGAAATTTTACGTGGTAGCCATAATTTGGATAGATATGATGGATAAGGGGTAGATTTCAGCATACTATCAGACTTAATTTATGTGATGTGATTAGATGTGTGCCTGGACCAAACGAAATGAATAGATGTATTCTGCCAACTTTGAAATTCAAGATTTAATTCGTTGCCATAATAAGAGAAAATGAAATTTGAGAGGGGCGGCCGAAAAATAAAAATTGGGAGGGAGGGGCTGAAGAAAGAGTCAGAAATGTTGGTATGTGATGAGTCTGTCATTGATAAAAATCACGTGAAAAGAAGATGTTTTTTAGCACAATGTGAGAAAAAGATTGATTCTCTTTACATCACATAATTGCTTTTCCGACTTGCTTTTTTTATTACTTGATATTTAAATGCTTTTTAGTATTTAACTAATTTAGTCAGCATCCCCTACAATTTTATTATCATACTCTAAAAAATAACATTTTTAATTTATTTTATACTTTAATTAATTTTAAAACTTATAAAATGCTCCATGTTTTAACTTATTAATTAATATTTTATTATTAAATTAAAAAAATTGAGAGAGAAGTGAATATTATGTGGAGCCAATATTCACTTCTCTCCCTTCTTTTCTTTTTTAATTTAATAATTAAATATTAATTAATGAGATAAAAATACATTAAATTAATTTTTTAAGATAAATAGTAGAAAAAAACTAAATATAAAATTATAGAAAGTCAATATAAAAAGGTTGTTGGAGATGCTCTTTTGGGTAAATAAAAAGAAAATGACGACCACTTTAGACCCGTGTTATATGTATCATTTATACGAGAATTTATACCTAATTACCTATTAAGAGCATCCTCAATAGTTTCCATTTTAAGTCCAAACCATTAGCACATCATTACCCCCATCAACATTTCATTAAATTCTCTCTCATTAAACTATTCATCTCCAATTGTTTTAACTATTATTGGACTCTACTATGTGATACACGATGACTCCACTTTATATTTAATTTTTTTTATAATATATATTACATAAAATACACTTTTTCCACACAAACGTTATAATATTTTTAATTAATGAGAACTATATATTTTACAAATAATAGCATAAAAATTATTTACCCAAAAATATAATTAATTTAAAAACATAAAAAATGGTGGGGTTTGAGAATTTTGTGGGTTTGATAAATTGTTTGAATTGAATTTTTGAGAAAATGAATTTGGAGAATTAGGATTCATTTTTGGGTAATAGAAATTTGGAGGTGAATTGAGTTGTTTGAGAAATTGAGAAAGAAATTTGGTGATGAAATGTAAAAAAAAATATCAGACTTTCATCTATTTATAGAGTTAATAAGTTAAAAAAAATTACCGTTAGAAATAAGAAAAAGTAAAAAAGAAATTGGTGAGGAATCGATACCAACGGTCAACTTTGGTAAAATTTAAAAAGATTAAAAAGAATTAAAAAATAAAAGATACTACCTACTGTGAAGGTGTCTTGGACGGTCCAAAAATCCTTGGACCGTCTAAGGAGTTGCACTCTCCCATAATGGGGGTTCAATAATTTGAGAATTCAATGTACTCTTTTAAGCATTCTCTATTCAAACCCCATTGTGGATGGCTTAATCTCTCAAGTATTTACCATGAATGATTGGATACCAACGATCACGTTTAAAAAAAGAAAATAAAACTTGAACTTTTATATGCATGCATATAGTTAGGAGATCTTATTAAGGTTTGTTTGAATTGCAGAATTGGAATTGAATTATACTTATGATGTTTGGATAACATACATAATTGTAATTAAATCAGAATTAGAATTGAAATTGATTATTTAAATAATTATTTATTATAGATTAAATATTTAATATTTTAATATAATTTAATATTAAATAATTAATTTTTTAGAGGGAGGGAAAGAGAACGAGAGAGAATTAGGAGAGAGAAAAGGGGGAGAGAGAGAGAGAAAAAGAGAGAATTGGGAGAGGGAGGGAGAGAGAGAGAGAGAGAATTATGAGAGAGAAAGAGAGGGCGAGAGACTTGGGAGGGAGGGAGAAAGGGAGAGAATTAGAAGAGAGAGGGGGAGGAGGGATGGAGAGAGAAAGAGAGAGAATTGTGAGAGGGGGAGGGAGAGAGAAATAGGAGAGAGAACGAGAGGAAGAATTGAAGGGGGAGAGAGAGAGAAAGAAAGAGAAAGGAGCATACCTAATTATAATTTTAAGGAATTGATAATTCTTATGGGCAGAGTTAAAATTAGAGTATATCTAATTATAATTTCAGATAATTAGCTATGGAATTTGAATTGCAAATTTTGTTAACTAGTCAAATAATAAAATTAGAATTGGTTAAATTCAATTTTACAATTTTTGGCCTAATTCCTAGATCCAAACGGGACCTTATATTTATTATGATTGTCACAAAGTGTGTGATAGACTGTCACCAGTTGAATTCTCCATAACCAAATAACCACATAATGCTCTTTTGGTAGATCCAATTTTAAAGACTCATTTATTGACAATAACATATAATATTTTTAATAAAATATATAATATATAATATTTTATTAAAAATATATCATATTTTTATTATTTATTATTTATTTATTATTAATTATTATAAAATATTATATATTATCCTGTCAAATGTGTCTAAATAGATTCGAAGAACACGATCAACAAAATTCCGACGAAATCCGTACTACATTACTTCCACGTGTAATGACGAAATAGAATCATTCAGCCCCATGCTTTTTTTTTCTCACAACCATTAGTCAATTTGCCTTAGATTTGTGCTATTATTAAAAAATGGAAAATCAATGGCAATAAGATTTGGTTGCGATTGGGATTTGATTTCCTAAGATGTGGGGCAAGGTTGGCTGTTGGTTGATGTGGAAACCGACTCGCTCTTGGCCTCTCAATACGTACAAAATCGCCATACTCGGCGTGGAAACTGGAAACCGACGAGGTTTATTTTGCACATTGGATACCAAGAGATTGATTGTTTAGCTCCACGGATTCTTTTTCTTTTCTTTTTTTCAGTTGTATTCCAAAATGACTGTTTTCGTTTTTTGTATTACAACTGTATTGGTATGTCATTAGTATTAATAAAGATTATTCAACTGCACATGCAGGGTCGACTTAATTGAACCAACGTAAATGTTAAAGTATAACTTCACATTAAAAAATTATTATATATATAAATAATTTATAAGTAGAGCAAATTTATAATATATTATTTTAAAATTTTATGTAAAAATGTGATGTCATGTTCATTTATGTTTTTTTACTAGGTCTACAAAAAAGGTGGATCTTTACTAAATTCTTTGGATCCAATTAGTGGTGATCCCCTGGGCCCTGGCCAACCCCACCGGCGGCGGAGGGCACCCATATACCCTCAATCCTCTGCCCCCACCGCCACTTGGAAGTCATCCTCCCTCCCACCGTTGCAACGCTTCCATTTTCAGATTTTCATCTGTTCTTATTTTCTTGCAGACGCCTTCGACTACTTTTGTGGAGTTGAAAGTTGTAGTCTTAGAAGAAGAACCAAAGATATGAGTGATGTTGCTATTCACAATCAAAACACAGAATACGAAGATGAGAGAGTGTGGAGGTGTTTTGGCCAGTTTTTATTTCTGGTTTTTGTTTGTGAATGAAAAAGAAAGGCAATTGTTTTCTCTTTCCACAAAGATGGTCTCGTGACTTGTCTTTTTGGTATTTATATTTTGGTCATAATCTTTGAGTCAAAAAGGAAAGGATTAATCTTAAATCAGAAAAAAAAACAACGAAACAAGAAAAGTAGGGTCATATCATATACATTCTATGAGTAAATATTTAGAAAATCTCTTCTATCTCACATTCAAACACACACTATTTTACAAAAATGAATTGAATTAGTAATTTCAATCTTTATTGCTTGATTCACAATCATGTTTGGTATATTGGAAATTGAATGATTTAATTTCCGTGTAATTTTTCTTTAGCATTCAAGTAGTATTTAAATTATATTCAATTAGTATTTAACTAGTATCCAATACTTTGTGAAAATTTTCAGTCTTGGATAGTGAAATTGCACGAACCCGCACTGTAGGGCACATGAATCTTGTGCACCCAAAAGTATACGAAGTCAGTCCCCACGTCTAGGGATTTCTGGATATGCCATTGAGTCCAACAATAAATGTATTGTCACAATAATTACATGATTATTTTTTGTGAATTGGATATATAAAAATAATAATAAAAACAAATTAATCAAAAGCTGATAAATTGAGTAGATTTCAGTGAGCAGTGAGTTAAGAAAGTGATAAACACAATTAAAACATGCAAAATATGACGTGGTGGAATGGATAAAAGTCTCATGTTCAAGCTCTAGATATAACTAAGGAAAATTTTATTATCTCCAAAGATTCGGTTGCAGATAATTCAATATGAAAAAAAAAATGTGAAAGGAAAACTAAGAAGCGTATTTTTTAAAAATATTTTATAGTTTCATTTAAATTTATTCAATCTCCATAAAAACTTCGACCTCAACTTTCCTTCCATCGCAATATGATAATACCAAACCTTCATTTGCACCGAGAAACAATACCTTAAAGTTTGAAAAATGAGAACGTACTAAAATAAACAAATCACAAAATATAAAAGTATTTGTTATTAATTTTTTACATTTTGAAAGAAAAAAAGAAACTACAGAAGTGATGGTTGTAGTTGTTGATTCTCTATAATAAAATTTAACTATACCCATAATTTTTGCTGAAAGAAATCAAAATATACTTACATTAATTTATGATAAGGGCCATATTAGCACCTCTAACGAATGCTAAATTTGCAGCTGTTCTTGGCTAGTCGTGACATAATTCCTATAGCTGATATTGCTTGTAATCATTTTTAAGTGGAAGAATCACAAGATCACATCATGGTGCATCGCTCATTTGCAGCTGCGGTTTGGAACCGTGTAGTATAGATGCTAAGCAAGTCTGATTTGATGGATTTTCCATGATCTTTGCCCATTACAGCAAAACCGAAGGAAAATGGATGTAAAAATATGAAAACCGACAGGTTCGTTTGGACTGCAGTTTTAACCATTTAATGTAAGTGTAGTTTGTGTGAGTTTGTCCCACATTAGAAAGAAATAAGTGTGTTGATTTATATGGTGACATTCAACCAATTTTATAAATTGGGTTGAAGTGGAATAATTGATTGAACTTTAAATGATTTATTTAAAGTCAAAGATTGACACTTGGGCATCAATGATAACAAATAGTTTAAGCTATCCGAATTTAATTTTTTGGCAGTTATCTGATTGATCCCTATTTTCGAAGTTATTTTCGGTTATGCCCAAAAGGTGTGTCTGTTTTGTTTCCAAACGGTTTACAAATGATTTCCAATGTGTTTAAATGAAGAAATTTTCAACATAAGTGAAATGTCTGCAAACATTTTCACTTGAGACATTGAGTAATATTGAAAGTGTATTGTGGAATTCTCAATTTGCAGATTCTAATGGGGGCAATAAAACACTTTAAAAACAGTGTTGTACACGCCTCAATTCCCAGTTTTTCTAACATTTAAAACCTGAACCAAACCTAATTTATCCTTTCATACAATACATTTATTCTAACCCTAGATCAAACCGACTGACCAAACCAAATAATGATATTTTGTCATTTATAAATTTAGGTTTTATTTATGTTTCAAACTGATCGAACCAAAAGCTAACCGAACGATCGGTTAATTGAAACAAACGGTTCAACTATAGATGACCAAATAGTCGAACCATTCAGTTCGATTGATAGTTTAGCTACAAAACCGAATTGAACCGAACCGTGTACACCCCTAATGGCCAGTGGCCATTTCCTAGAAGAATCCTTATGCAAAAATCCTTCTGGATTTCTTTGTGGCAACTCTTTACTTGGGAAGTGTGGAAAACTCGAAATCACAGATTTTTTGGAGGCTCAGCCTCACAATCAAAAGAAGATTTGATCTTGAATGTTGTATTAGATGTGTTTCTTCGTGGAATTGTAAAAGTAGTAACTCTAACATCTCAAGGTTAGATGTATATAGATGTCTAGAGACCATATATAATCACCGGAGAAACTTGTCCTCTTTCAGTTGACATTGAGCTTAAGAGGACCTTTTGTCGAATTCCACTGTTTTGTGGGATAGATGAGTAAAATGACCTATCGGTAAAAAAAAAAAACTAATGCCAAATATATGATAAACAGAGGCAGAGCTATATCACCTGCTTGTCCAGTTCCTGGAGTTTCTCATATTTCCTATTTAAGTCTTTTTAATTTAAAACTTAGTTAAATTAGTCCTTATAACTTATTTTCATTTGTTGAATTAAATAAAACTCAATTTAAAACCACAATTAGAAACACCAAATTTAATAAAATTCAATTACTTTGTGTTAACACTAACCAATTTTAAATTGATTTATGTCTAAAATCCATTACTTTAATGCTTTGGAACCAAATTTTTGTCATATATTAATTGTCAGTATCTACCTAATAAAAATTCTGACTCCGCCACTAATGATAATTGTCATTTTACTTCACATCAGATACATTATATGGCAGGAAAAATATTTCGGAAGATCTAAACTTTCTATAAAGCACAGTCATCACTAAATCAAAGTCAAGTATACATCACAATAAGATTTAAAAGTTTCAGGTGCACTTTAAGGAAACATGGGCAAGAGCATAAAATTAGAAAGAACACCCACAGAATAATGTTGAGAAACAGAACTTCGTTGAGTGAATTTACCAAGATTTTCCAACCAGTCATTCCCCAAACCAAATCACCTTTCTTGAATTCCGGATGCCCTGAAGCCAGTCCACACCCACTGATACAGCTACAAAATCCAAAACCAAGAGCCATTTCAGCAACATTCATGAATTATTGACAATAATTCAAGAAATATACTCATGAATTAGATGATCTGGTCTCTAGGATTGTGCCAACCTAGTTGAGATAATCTTGGTAGAGTCACTGATTCTTGTTACTCTGGTTTTCACATAAAAAAATAGATAAACTCGTGAAGTAGAAGAATTGAAATTTTATAGAACAAAAGTATTAATAGATACTAATGACTTGTAGCTCATTAGTACTAGCAATGACCCCGGTCAACCCCACCAGCGGTGAGGGTTACCCTTATACCCCCACCCCTTCGTCACCCCTTACTGCAAGTATGCAACTCCTTTGAATGAGACGGACAACACCTGGGGAGAGAAGACAAAGATGACGAAGTTTTACTAGGCCCTGTTTTTTATTTAAATAATGTCTTCAGCAAACGACATGTCATTCCAGTCATTAGCTGAGGACAAAAAAATTAAAACCTGGTCATGGGTGATTGTTTCACTCCATTTCTCACTCTCTCGTCTCTTTGGACTTTTCCTAAGTGAAATTGCAGAGCAAGTGCCACTGCCGTTCACCTCCTTCTACTCACTGTTCGACGTTGTCTGCCTTTCGGTAAGTCGAACTCCATAAACCATTGTTTCTTTTTCAAATGCGGCGGTGTTTTCGTGTTTATGTTGCATATATTAGATTTGTGATTTTGTATGTTTTTAAATTGTAATTCAATTAGTTTGTACTTTTTTTATATTTAAATTGACTTTAATGTATTTTTTTCATACTTTATATATATCGGTATATTTTTGTTGCAAAACATCTCTATTTGAGTCAATCTTAGTCTGACCCCACATTCGGACATTCCTGGATCCTCCATTAGGTACTAAAGTTTACTTCAACGCTCTGGAGTCAAAGGTTCGATTCCCAATGGAACAATTAAAATGACTTATCAGAAGCAAAAAAATACAGAGCTCTGATTATTTGAAATTGTCTTCAACACCGAAAGATCACGCCTTTAATAATTTGATCATTAGTAATAAAAAATAACGGAAGCATTAAAATTAAATCAAAACAGAATTGGACAATTCTCTTGTAAAAAAGGAAAAACACAACTTTACAATTCCTAGAAATTATTCAAAAATGGTACATAAATAAAAGTAATATAATCTAAAATTTATATATAAAAAAAGGAACAATCATCCTAAACTTGCAAGATCGTAAACTCAGACTTAATTCGAGCTTTATTATTAAACAGCGAAGAAGAATAAAACTAATTAGAAACTAAAATGAAATGGCTAGATACTATGTCAATCTTGAAGACTTCAACGTTTGCGAATTTTGAGTCTATTGTGGACCATGTATGTCGACAATCGCATGCTAGGCTCATCCACTGAGGTATTGTCCACTTTAGACTCAAAAATACGCCTCAGTAGTTTGATGGAGGAAGGTGTTTATAAGTGACAATTGATCTCGATTCTTAAGCGATATAGAAGCATGACACTACAATAATCCCCCAGTCGAGGCTAAGGGGCATGTCACTACAAAGCCTAACACGAAAAGAAAAGAAATGGGCAAATTTTTGGCGGTCTCTAAGGTTTATAATATTCTCTTAGCTGATTCCTGTTGTTTGAAAATAAACTGCTTCGCTTCGTGGCCATTAACTTCGTTTTTTTTATTGTGTCACATCATATTTGCTAACGCGTTAATGGTCCCATTAAAATTGTAAATTTTATAACCATTTTACCCCATCTCTCTTCCTTCATATCTTTGAAGGTTTCGAATGGTTGCAGAATAGGGACTGAGTCGGTTTGGTTTAGTGAGAAGAGGAGTTTGGATAGAATTTAGGTTGGGTCTAGTTTTGATTTTCTGTGAATGGGGTCTGGGTTAGAATTTGTTTTGGTCTGGGTTCGGTTTGGTCTGACTGCAGGAACCATTGGGCGGTTTGATTGCAAAAAGAGTTGGGTTGGGTTTGTTGGGTTTTGAGATTGAGTTAGTTTTCATTTTGGGCGAGGGTAAATTAGTATTTTTATATTTTTTTGCTAAGTTTGAGATGGGGTAAATTGGAAACAAAAACAAAATAGGGTAGTGAGAGGCCGACGGAGCCAAGCTGGAAAGGACGGAATGTAGTTGCCGTGGATGTTTCTCGTACGGATTCGCATGGAAGGGTCACAAGCCAAGAAGGGTCCTTCACAAGAACTCCATTGCAACCTTCTGGGAGTTTGACTTTGATAGTACTGGTGTTAAAATACATGTCTGGTTCTTTGATAGTACTAGTGTTAAAATTACCCAAGGTTTAAGGGTGAATCACAGCTGTTGAATTGGCAAGGGGTCATTCTCCTATAAAATGACGTTGAGTCCTATTCTTCTTTTGTAAATTCTAAACTAAATTAATTGGAGAAGAATGTGTAACTAGCGTTTTCGGTTGTGAGAATAAGAAGATTTTTATAATTTTATTTATTTTAAAAATTATAATTTTTAAAAAATATGGTGAACGTAAGTCTATTAAAACCGAACTAGGTTCTCTTCTCCTTATCTTTAAGTTAAAATAATCACAATATCTGAAGTACTAATTCATAGTTAAATCTCATTCAAAAAAAATCATAGTTAAATCTCATGAAATAAATGCACCAATTGCAGATTTTGATTGTTTATATTTTTTTAATTATATTTTTTAAGCAAACTTGAAATATTTTATTAGAGGAAGGTTTATTTACGTAACTGCCCTTAGTTTAATGCACTTTTACGGGTATTTAAGTAAATTAGTAAGGACAATTTTGTAAACTGGTTAAAGACGAGGAAAAAAACTTAATTTTAATTAACACATTTTTTTCATTTTATTAATAAGCAACAGTACATAATATCAGAAAACAACCAAACACACCAAAAAAAAAGACAGACATAGAATTTCAATTACTAGAGTGGACAAACATCGTAACAGATGGAAAGTAATCGGCAATATACCAAATTACCAAACCAACCCAGATATGAACCAGAGAAGAAAACCAAACACACCAGCTCAGATCTAGTCCAAAATGACATAGGTCTGTGTTTATTGAATAATAAAAAGAAGTAAGAAGATTTATTGTCATGGCGAACTACTCTGGAACAACAACGACGATTTTCCTTCCAAAGTTGTTGCCCTTGAACAGTTCTACCAGTGCAGAGGGACATTTTTCAACCCCTTCAATCTTGTCTTCCACATACATTATCTTTCCTTGTTTGACGAGCGGCAGTATAAAGTCTAGGAATTCCGGGAAAAGGTCGTACCAATCAGTGATTACATATCCTTTCATATCAACCCGCTTCCAGAGAGCATTCTCCAGGTTGTTTAAGCCTTCAGGCTTATCTAATGTGTATTGAGATGTCATTCCACATTGAATAATAGTGCCATTGCGTCTCATCTTGGGCAATACTGCATCAAGCATCTTTCCTCCAAAATTGTCGAAGTAAATGTCAATGCCTTCAGGAAAGTGACTGGCAACAATCAGACATTGATTGGAAGTTAGTAAGTGATTGTGATAGTGTGTTTTAGGTTTTTGCTTACAAACTCCAAAAAGAGTAGGCCTGAATACTTTTGAACTAATTGGCATCGTTGTCAATTACAAAGTCACTAGAACACTAGCAGATTGAGTAAAAGTAGATTGCATGTTGGTTATTGCTTAGTGAAAATTGAAAGTTGCAATACGTATTTATAGAACTGAAATACAAATGAATAATATGTTAATTTATATTATACCAAAAACAAACATGCATCATAAATTAAAGTTTAGTCTAAACACTCACCTTTCCAAAGTTTCGTCCCAGTTATCCTCTTCTTTGTAGTTGAAAGCATCATCATATCCCAACTTATTTATCAGAGCCTCAACCTTACAAACATGGAAAGATCTCAGCAGAAATGTAAGTTCTTGTACCATCTGGGACGGAAGAAAGGATTTAAAAAATCATAAAGAGTAAATGCCCCCAAAAAATTGTACCTTTTTGTCACTTCCAGCACTACCAACAACATAGCAACCCTGTAACTTTGCAAACTGCCCGACAAGTTGGCCTATTGCACCAAATGCCGATGAAACGAAAACTCTATCTCCTTCTTTGGGAGAACAAAGCTTATACATCCCAACATAAGCACCAATTCCAGAAAGACCTATACAAGTTCAGAACAAAACAACCATTGGATATTGTTGCATTCAGCAGTATTCAACCGCTCAATGAATCTAACTGGAAAATTGTCATAGAAATCTTTGTTTGACAAGTCATTTTATTTAATCCCACTAGAAATCAAACTCTCCACCTTAGTGGAGACGACTCGAGTACTAACGAGTTAGAACAATTCGTTTTCTTTGTCATAGAAATCTTTACTATCAATGTCATGCAAACATTAATAAAACTTACAAAAGTGACTGATTTACCTAAAACTCCCAAATAATATGAGAGGGGTACATCGTAATTTTCAATTTTATGGAAGTTTTGAAGTCGAGGCATTTCAACTATACTGTATTGTTCCCATCCTGTTGTCCCCCAAACTACGTCACCCTTCTCGAATTTAGGGTATGCTGACTCCAGAACAACACATACTGCATAAGTTGCGACCGGCTGCATGTTTAAAGCAAGAAGATCAAGCTTTGAATCCGATATAAAATATTTGTAGAGAATTTTAATCATTTTATTAACTATTAAAAATCAAACTCATTATCCTTTAACGTTAGAGTTAACTCTTTTGTTAATGAACTACAAGTTCATTGATCAGAGAACGCGAGAAATATGAAAGAGTCAAACTAACCGTGAGAAAAAAAAGTCACATCATGCATGAAAGAGACGATTATATTGACAGATACTTACAGAACCAAGATCGTAAGATTCGATGTAATCAGATCTCAGATCATCTGGTTCGATGTCTCTGCTTCTGAGATACGCGTAACAGTCAATAGCAATGTGGAGAACCTTGACAAGTATCATATCGGAAGCGCCTTCTGGCAGTTTCAGTCTTATGGGTTCAGTCACCACTGGCCACATTGACTCTTGGGGGAAGCCAGTCACGTAGTCTTTGAGAATGACCTTTTTGTTCATCAAGACAATATCAGGACAATTCGCCATCACTGTTGGTTCTTTAAAACCTTTAGAATGCTCAACAATGATGAGTTAGGAAAACAATTCTCCACATTGTTGGGATTTTATAATGGGATACGATACACTTTTGTGAGGTTGAAGTGTTGGAGGATATAATATAAGCCTAAGTTAGGAATTTTATAAGCCTAAGATAGCTATAGCATAGGAAATTTATAATTATAATGGGCATGCAAATGTGACTAAGATAGGAATTTTATAATAATAATGGGCATGCGAATGTGACTCACGAGGTCATACTAAAAGATTGAGTTAATACTGTTTGGGCATGCAAATGTTACTGACGTAGTCACTTTCGATTCGATCTTACTTGTTTTCTGTAAGAATCGGATGATTTGGGTTCATGCCAACGTGCACTTTACTCCATGCCAACGTGCACTTTACTCCATGCCAAACGTGCACTCCACTCCATGCCAACGTGCACTATACTCTAGTCACTTTTTTTTATAAGGAACATTTTTATTGAAGCTCAATTCATAAACTAGGAAAACCCTCACAAAATCGGGGGGCCTGTCATATACAAAAATCATTGCCAGGTAAAGATGATCATGTGGGGACACCTATAAACTTACTTTAATTTGCTCAAGTACAGCTTTCTGCTATTTTATCTGTGGTGGAACTTTCGAGAGATTTGTCACTTTCTATTCTATTTAGGGATACATAAAATCAGTTTCTTAAGATTTTAAATGAGCTGCGTAGTCAAAAAGAAAGATTTTGAATGAGTTGTCAGCTTTAACCTGAAAAAGAGGAACCAAGATGAGCCATTTGGCTTAGTCGCTGAGAAAGAAGACCCGCTTAAAGAATACTCTGTCAATCACGTTGAATAGACACATTTATATATTCCAGATATTCTGAAGCCGGACACTGCCGAAGCAATAGGTATACGTGACCCTCTCATGGTCGAAGGAAGAAAATAAGTCTCACATTCTGGTGGAAACCGATTGCCAGAAGGTTGCTCTTTTAATATTTTTCTTTTGCAGTTACTTATCGATGATTGCAAAGCTATTTTAGGACATTCATATCATGTTTTAGTCTGTTTTGTTAAGAGAGTTTGCGAACCATGTGTCTCATAGTTTAGCTAAAGCTGCTGGTTCCATGTCAGGCACCATTAGGTGGGGTTGTATTCCGCTTTGGCTGCGAATATTTATGTTTAATGAAGTATCACCATATTTTATTTCAAAAAAGACACATTTGTATTTTCCGAGAATTAAAAAGTGTTCATTTAAAAAAAAAAGAATTAAAAAGTGTTAATTTTATTAGTTTAATGCATTTAATTAATATTGCAGCTTTGTCAAAATTTACGCAAGTATTGGATAAAATTTCACTTAGAATTTTCAACGTTTCAAACTCTATCATAACAACTTTGGATATACTTATTTTTAATTGTAATTATCAAAAAATATCATATTTTAAATTTTATTACCCTATATCAAAATTTAAACACCACATAATGATCCTCCGATAAACACCACATCAGCCCTGCACATTTTGAGCTCCACTGGGGACGAGAATGGGAAAACGGAGGAGGATTACATGAGTATGATATACGCAGTGGAGAGGCCATTGAAGAATAGAGAGGCGTTGTTGGAATTGATGGTGGATTTAAGTTTTTGAGTATGATTTGAGGCAATGTGGACCGATTGAAACATCGGGTATTCATCGAATCGAGAGTTTGCTATGTTGTCAAGTTAACTAGCAAATATTGATCCAACACGTAAGGAGGATGTTGGAAAGCAGTAAGTGTGATACTTAGGTACTTTAGAGACACTGCATGCACTGTGCTATCGTAAGGGCTTGCGATAAAAAGAAACACAGTTGTTATTCCATATGATGAC
>CAODLS010510047.1:0-11318 GCA_948243855.1 Flueggea neowawraea
TTATATTTAAATTTGTAATCGTTAGACCTCTCCTTTAATGTTAGACCTGGGCAATACTGTGAGATTCTTTTAGTGGTTTTTTTAATAAATTAGAATGAAAACATAATCTTTTAAATAATTTATTAATTTTAAAGATAAAAATAAAATATCAATGGAATAATTAATTAAGAAAAAATTTTGTTGAGTGTTAAATATTAAAAATACTATTTAAATGCAAGATTATTATTTAAAAACTGTGGTGCTTGTATAATTCAAAAAATTAAACAATTTTTACTTTTTAGAAAAGAATAAAATATGTAACAAATAAAATTACATTTATATTATAATAAATGAAAATATTACATCAATAACAACAAAAAGTTATATAAAATACTTAAAGTGTAAAATTTACTAAATTATTATTAAAAATTAATAAAAACAACAAATTATTTTACATTAAATTATCCATAAATATCTCAAATTAAATGCTTAGAGTGGTAAATGTTAAAATTAAAAAGTCATTCATGTGTCACGTATCAAATTATCAAAGAGACACTTGTTAATCAACTAATAAACCACTTGTCACAAATTTGAAAAACTTCCTAGCTATTATATATATTGATTAAAGGAAAATTATTTCTGAAGTCATGACATACAGTTAATTGTCTATATGATCCCTGTTTGTGTTAAAGCACTACCAATTGGTCCCTCATACAGTCCTATTCTAACAAAGAATGGATGACCATCTCAAAGATTAAAGTGAGTTTCTCCTTTACAAACAAGTAACTTAAAAATTGAACATCTAACTTTTTGACAAATAGTTTATCCAAGACTAACATAGTAACCTCTAAGTAGGGTTGGGCATAAGGTCGAGTAGGGTTGTGTTGTCGGATTTTTTCAGCCTGGTAGATATAATATATATATATATATATATGCTTGGTCCAAGTCCACCCATTCAAAAGGATAGGTCGGGCCGATTTTTGACAAATCCAGGCTCGCCCCATAATTTACTTCAGGCCAGTTTTCCAAGCCCTACGGGTTAAAAAAGCGAACCTAGGCCGTGATATTAACAGGGCCGGTGTAACGCCCTGTTCAATTTCGATTTGGGATTTATTTGTTGATGCTTATAAATTTTGAGTGGAATCATTGAAGTCTTGATTTGGATGTTGGATGATGAATAATTTGGAGTGAATTAAGGTTTCTTATCCATGTCGGATTGTGGGAGAGCGGGAAACGTTTGAAATTGATGTTTTTTTGGGCGGAAAAGAAGGACACGATCGTGTGTCCAAAGACATGGGCACATTCGTATCCGTGTCTTAATGAATTTGCCTGTGTCTTCTAATTGTTGCCCATGTCATGACAAAAATGCACCACTTTTACCCAAAATACAACGTTTTGGTCTGCTATGTTTATAAAAAAACCCTTAACCCGATTCCTCTTTTTATTTCTTCATCTTCTTTGCGTTTCTTCGCCCAAAACCGCCCCAAATTCATCTCTTCTTGCCTTCCATTTGTTTCCTTGACATTCTTGAGGTAAGATCATCATTCTATCTTGATTTCTATTTCCATTTTGTGCATTTATTCTTGTTGGAAGCTTGTAGAACGAAATGGGTTTCATTGGAGCAAGGGTTTCGGATTTGAGCTTGATAATGGTGAATATAAGATAGATTTTTGTTGAATATTGATGAATCTATCATGGGAGAGGTCTAATTTATGATAGGTTGTGTATTTTGGAGAAGAATGGATGTGGATTTGATAATGGGGATAGTAAATTAGATTTTTTTAAGGAAAAGTGGTGGTTTTTGAGTTTGTTTGTTGAAATAGTTGTCAGATTCGTGTTCAGGAGGTCGA
Source organism: Flueggea neowawraea (assembly GCA_948243855.1). Taxonomy (NCBI): domain Eukaryota; kingdom Viridiplantae; phylum Streptophyta; class Magnoliopsida; order Malpighiales; family Phyllanthaceae; genus Flueggea; species Flueggea neowawraea. Next base: position 1,830 of record CAODLS010510047.1, read on the forward strand.
TTAGAATCAATGTAGGTGATTGAAAACAATTTCTATCGGTTGAATCGAGAGTTTAATGTTTTGGTGTAGTATAATAAAACCAAGCTAGTAACAACCTTATAAAATAACTAATTCCAAGGGTCCTTGAAAATTAATGCGCCTATATTCTAGTTCCTATGTTGTGTTGTAATTTCATACTAGCGTCTAGTAAGTTTGCTTTGTTCTTTGATTGCAAAATTTTAATGAAATGTTGTTCCAGTCCCGCAGTTAATATTAATGATGTATTTACTTTTAATTTGTTTTGTGCTAAATTGAAAAAAAAATATTATTATTATTTAATTTTATTAATTAAGTCAACTTAAATTTTTTCAAATAAATTTAAATTGTAAATTATAAATATTTTAATTTACGGGTCAAAATATTTAAATATTTTTATATGCAATTAATAAATATAACGAAATATATTTTATTAAATTATTAATAAAAATATTTAATTTGAAGTATTTGTGATGAAAGAATAATAATAATAAAAAATAGGATGGTGAGAAGAATATATGCGGAATATTCTTTTTTGGGATAGATTTGAGGTTTGTAGTTTAAGAGAATTTTACTGTAGATGACCCAAATCGGAGATTTTGGATAAAAATTTGGGGTTGTGGTTGGAGATGGCCTTAGTGTGATGAACAGTATTAGGAATCCGGAAGTTGTGGCTTTTGAACTTCAATTGAAGCTAAATGTTCAACATTGTGTTTGAATTTGATAAAGACATATATTTAGAATTTCTTAAGATTAGTCTATTTTAGTTCAATTTTTATATTAAATTGTTGAAGTCATTTCCTTACTCTTGAGTGTAATAACTTATTTAATTGCGTTGGAGAACAGTAGTGCTATTATGTTGGACCTATTTTTTAAGTGGAAGCAGGAATTAGATCGATCCTCTTTCAATGGCTATAATGCAAAGTTGGTCGATATAGTATTCAACGGGCCAAGAGATGGTCTATTTTTGGTTTTATGGCCACTGCAATGTTAAACTGTGTTGTTTTTCTTATGGTATGTAAATGATACAATGCCGCAATTCATCTGGTTGCATAAGTTCTATTGCTTCAAAGTAAAGTTTGTGTGATATAGGGTAATTATGCGCCTTCTATAAGGAATGTGACCACTGCAGCATCTGTGGGCACGGAAAGTAAAGAAGGATTAAAGATGCTTGTTAATGGAGGACCGCGTGCTCAGAAAATGGTCGGTATATGGCTTTTTGGTTCTGTTGCGTGGGTTTTTAGCATGGTGATACTTGGTGGTGTCACACGGCTAACTCATTCTGGTCTTTCAATGACTGACTGGAAATTCACTGGACAACTCCCTCCTCTTTCAGATGAAGACTGGGTTAAGGAGTTTGAAAAATATCAGCAGTCTCCTGAGTATAAGTGGTAGGTGCAAGTGCATCAATAATTATGGTACTAACTAGCTAACAAAGCATTTTGGAATGCATTTTGATTGTCTGATTATGGTTGTATGTGAATTGCTGAAAATATTTTTAGTTTGAGTAGCTACAACTTATGCATTCCAATTATTGATGCTTTAGGAGTTCTTAAAGGAAAATTGTACTGGCTAATAAACTCCAGGATTTCTCCTCAATAAGACTTGACTGTTCTTTGTTGAGAATCATACTTGATGCTTTATGCTTGGTTGTATATTTGTTGCGGTTAACATTTATTATTCAACTTGATTTCTAGTCATATGTTTTAAAAAAGGACTAAAAATATAATTTTTCATGATTCTAAATTATTGGAGGATTAGATCTGATATTTTGCATGTTGGGATTGATTTGTAATTTCTGAGAGTTTGAGTACTAATTTGAAAATTTTAACTACTTGGAGAACTGTTTGGTAATTTAAAAATATTTTGAGGACTGATTTATAAATTTTGAAAAGTTTGGGGACTAAAACATAATTTTATATAGGTTGGGGGACTAAACCATAATTTTACGTAGATTCTGATTATTGGGTCGAGAATAGATCTTCATTCGAAATAGGTTTCTCAAGGTCAATGCATGTATTTGCATTGCATGCATTTTGATACCGCCACTGTACCATCATTATGCCTTTGATTCTACTCTGATAATTGTTTCAGTGTCTTATTCTGGTCAGTGAGCTCAGTCGGCAACCAGTGGTGCGTGATTGGGACATTCAACTTGGATATTTAGGTGAGTAGAATGGAAACTTTAGACACATTGGTTATGTCTTCTAAATTTATATTGATTTTGTTGTGTATGGACTTTTGCATATAATCTGGAATAACTAAGGGATCAACAATCCTAAAATATGACTTACGTGAAATCTGCTCTAAAAATTATTATCTATCTATAATAAATATTATGTCTGGGAATTTGATACAATTTCTATAAATAAATAGTATTCTTCGTACATCTGTTGATTTAAAATAATTTGATAACGAAATCTAGAACTTATATGTGTACGTCCCAATACACAATGAAATGGCAATCCAAGAGGGGGCTGAATTGGATTTCTAGCAAGTTAAAAACTTTGTTGAAAGTCTTTTGCAAACTAAAACAAATAACAAAGTTCTTCTAAACCAAAATCAAAGTTAAATGCAGAAGCAACTTAAAACTAAAGATTCAATCCACACACAACAATATAAATCAAAAGCAAGACAAAGTAAATGAGAGAGAGTTAGGGAAGAGAGCACAAGTCTAATTTATAGTGGTTCGGTCTTCCTTGACCTACGTCCACTTCTCTAGATCCCCTAGAGAATTTCAATCCACTATCTTCTCACTTTCGGGTGGTGGAAACCGTTTACAACACTTGTTTTTGTGAATCAATAAGCAAACTGCTACATCTTATTTTTGTAGGCTTAACAAGAAAACCGAATCCCTAGTTTTTGTGGGCTCAACTATAAAACTGAAACCACTTGTTTTCATAACAAAACAAGCAAACCAAACCTCTAATTTTGCGGGCTTAACTAGAAAATCGTTCCCACTAGTTTTCTAAGGCTCGCTAGCAATCACTCTTATTTTTTTAAGACACAACAAGGAAACCTATCTACCCCAACCAAGAAATCTTGCTTGTTACAAAATTAACCCAAGAATATAACATATTCAAGCTCACACAAATCCAAAAATGTGATAGCAAATAAATAGTTCAAATGGGTTAGAAAGGTAGAAATGAGAGAAAATAAATAGAAAGTCTTAGCAAAGGTCTCTCTAGTCTTCCTTCTGCTTTTGGGATGTCTGTTTATAGTCACTCTTAGAAATATATTCGTTGGAAGCCTCGACGTAGCTGTTGTGAGAGAGTGGAAATTCTGATTTAATTGCGACACTATCATCAATATGTGTTACTGATCTTCAACGTGCTTTCTTCATATATGAATCAGATATCAGCGTGTGTTGTTGGCCATCAATGTGCTTTGTTGAAGTTACAATAGCTTCTGTTTGAATGCTAACTATCATTAGCATGCCTTGATGATCATTAGTGTGCCTTGATCAACATTTCAGCGTTCCTTGTTGAATGATCTGTGTGTCTTGCTCCACATTCCAGAATATGCACTTTCATCCAGATGTTCATCAACGTGCCTTGTTTATTCATTAACGTGCGTTGCCAGTCATAATCAAGATTGCACCTTTGATTTCCACGTTAGCAAGTCAGAGAATATTCAAATTCAAATCCCAAAGAGTGTCTTTGCTTTGTCCTCTTTTGAAACACGTCTACGTGCATAGCTCATGTGTAACGTGCGTAGATCTATTCTTCAAAAATGCCTCGTTTGCATCATCTACGTGCCTTGCTTGCTAACCAACATTTTCCTCATCAATTTGAACCCTCGATTACGTGGGTTGATAAAGTATTATGTGTGTAGATCAACACCTAATGCTCATTGCCTTCTGGAATGAATAATCTATGTGCACTGGTTCGACTTTATCGTTCTTTAATTCCATTTTCACATGACCTAATGCGTTATGAAGGCATAACATATGTTGTTGCCATGAACCAGAGAATTTTTACATTTGCACTTCTTTCATGGATGTTCTGCATTCATCATCATCAAAACCGAACTCAACAATATGTGAAACATTACGCTTTATATAATATATTCCCTGTAATAGTTTATAAGACTTATTGTCTACCTTGTATGTTGTCAGCTCATGAATATGTGATCTCTGTATAAGTGGTTTATTTTATTATGTTATAATCGGTATGTTAAAGAATAAGGTAAATTCTGTGATTATCTGTTGATTAAATATTCTTGCCTGTTGGTTTGTCTATTACTGGTATGACTATATTTCTTATTGGATAATAAGAATATGTTCTTTGATTTTTGCAATCAGTTATTGCATGATATGCTAGTGGTGCATCCACTATTATCTGTCTGATTCGGCGTTTATATTTTTAGTAATAGTTATGGTTTAACCTTTGGTATACCAATATGAAGACTCAGTTACCAAAGTAGGTGGTAACCCGTGTGTAGCGTAACACACGTGAGCTCTTCGAGTGGCTGGAGTCCACGTATGAGCTATTTTCTAGTGGGAGAGTCCACGTGTGATTCTGATTCTAGTCCTATGTCAGACTATTTTGGCGTGATATGTTTATGTCTGGATAATAATTTTGGTGAGTCTGTATTATTGTTCATTTTTTCGTAGTATATTGTATTGTAGTCCGAAGGGGTATATTTTGCTGAAGCACGTGGACTGTAATACTCGCAGATGTACTTAGATAAGTTTTTGTCTGTTACAGCTTTAAGACCATTATGGTGGACAGAGTATTATTTTGTGTCCCTAAGACTGTCAACTGTTAGCTCTTTTGAGCCAAGTACCATTTAGGCTCCTAAGGCTGCTAGTTTTTTTTTATCCAATTTAGTCAGTGCAGTTTTAATATAATACAAGTGTATGATCAGTGATTATCATATTTGTTCAGTTTAGTAACTGATTAATCATAATATATACATAAATATGTAAACTTCTGCATAATTTGGTAAATTAGGATTTTAATCATAATTGTATGATATATATTTGGTCTGCATTTTATCATCCAGGCATGATACCTGCAGTGCATGATTATTGTTTCCATTAATGTATTCATTTTAGAGTTTAATGGTTAATTTGTATGAACAAGAATAAGTTATATGTGGATTTGCATGAATGTATGTTAAGAGTTTCTACTCGTCTCCTGATATATGAAATATATAAGTATTATGCATGTCTTCTTGTCTGTTGTTTGTTTTGGTTGCAAACGATTTCGAAATAAATTTTGGAACTATTATTCTGTATTTATCGTGTATACATATATACACTTATATTTGCATATGATATTTTTAAATTGTTTTCAAAATGGTTTACGTGAGGTCTGTAGTTGATCTAGAGTGTCGTTTCCTCACTGGGTTCTCACCCCCCCTTCCTTTTTTTTTTGTTTACTTTCAACTTATTTTTCAAGTGATTTTGTTGATTGTAATCATTTGGCATTCAACATTCGGTGAGACATTCTAAAGTAGTAGTCAATGTCCTTTTGTTTGACCCAGTTATCTATTTTGTTAGTTGTTCCACACTGGGACATTTGTGGGTGTATGGTTTTGTATATTTATTTGGTATTTACACATTATTTCTTATTTACAAATATTTATATTAATATGAAAAATTATGTTTTAAAGAAATTTGGATTTCTACTTTATTATCTGGAATAAATGGTTTTAGATTTTTTTAATAAATTAGTTATAAGTTCTGTTCTCCGAAAGTTGTGCGAGATGAGCCGAGCTTTCTTAGACAATTTGTCTCATACGCCGGTCATGGTCCAAAAACGGGTCGTGACAGTCGGGTTCAAGCTAGCCTACAGGCCGAGCTAAAATGGCCAGCCCTACCTCTAAGTCAATAATTTGTTGGTTCTTTATGTAGTTTTCAATGTATAGTGTTGTTAGAATTTTATTTCAACACCACCACTTTTTTCATTTTTTTAAGATATCTCATTTGTCTTTTTTTATAAATAGTTTTATTCGTTCCAATCGAAAATCGAACTCTTGATCCGTTAATATACAAGACAATAGTACCAATGAACTATAAGTCTATCGGTAATATCTCATTTTTCATTCTTCAAGCAATCAAGATGGAAAGATAAATGACTAAGATGAACATCTAGAAGAATGGATGATCCCTACTAAAAGATCCTTATTTTTTGAAAGTATTACGAATTGGTCCCTCGAGCAGTGTTTCTTTAAGGAAGAATAAATGACCATCTCAAATATTAGAGTGAATTTCTCCTCTCAAATAAGTATCTTCTCTAAAATCTGAACCTTTAACCTTTTGTAAATAGACTATCCTAGACTAATATATTAATCACTAAGTCAACAACTTGTTGATTCTTTATACAGTTTTCAATGTATAGCGTTATTATAATTTTATTTGAACAACACTTCTGGTTTTTCTAAGGATATCTCATTTGTCTTTTTCTTCATAAATAGTTTTATTTGTTCCAATCAAGAGTTCGATAGTTTAATTTGTTCCAATCAAGATCAAACTCTCGATTCTTTAATACATAAGACAATTTTAATACTAATAAGTTATAACTCTATCTACAACATCTCATTTTTCATTCAACAAGCAATCAAGGCAAAAAGATAAATAACTAAAACGAACATATCCAAAAAAAATTAAAAGCAAAAAACTTGTAAACATTTGATGAGATTCTTGACAAAATTCTCTTTTTATTTGTTGACATGTACAATATTATACAAGCATACCCGAATTATATGTACCACAAACCATACATGTCCAAGCATTTTTTTTTCTTCAAAGAACTAATAAAAGCAAAACATACGAAAGAATTTTACACATACATTTTTAACAACATAAGCTTATAATTATCCAATTTAAAGTGCATTATTTATTTCACATTCTGGAGGGAAACCTTGTGGGAACCGTTTAGTGTCAGTGCAGTAATTATAAATCATGAAATTGGTCTGAACCCACTTAAGCCTTTGCTGGCTCACGGCACTCAAATGTTGACCCAACCAAGCATTTCTGGAACTACAAAGTGGCTTCGCAGAAGACAAAACACAGGCATCGGCAAAGAAGTTCCTGTAGGAGGCAGTGAATGGAGCTTGTGACCAGTCTGTCTTGACCAGACCACCTCTTGTTGCCCAATCGTCGGCATTCCAGAGACTTGAGTATAGCCTCATTGGTTGGTTCTTTGGAAATGAAACTCCGATTCTCTCTAAGTTCTTGAATTGTCTAATTGGAGTACTATCAAGCGAGAATCTGGAAAAAATAGGAGTTTACATGAACATAGTAGAAATCAACCATGTTTGTACTTGATTAGTTTAGTTTTTGATACAGAAAAAGGCTGGATTGAAAGATTAATGCTGTTAACACCACATTAAGATTAATAAAAAAAATAATAGAGTACTTAGCAAGATAATTTGTATATAGAAAGTTTCTTCTGCAAGTCATTTGTTTACATCGGAATTGAATTTGCGATTGAGACAAAATACCAATAAACTACAAGTTGATAAAATAGTAAGTTGTAAATATTATTAAATACAAGTTTTAAAAAAACTTCTAAAGAGTAATTATTTGGTGCACTGATTTATCAATTCTGTTGCAATATTTTTATATTAGTTACATGTTATTTGAATATTTTATGGAACATCAGTACTCTGCAAATCATATATTGTTCTAATTATTAGCATATTTGTTTCTATAAAAGTCAGGTCCATTCCATCGTATTAATGAAATCTAATTTAGTAGCAAATTTGTGCCATATATGTGTAGTTTATAGAACGAATCAAATACGAGAGGAGTTTGTTGAGAAACTCATTTAATTATCAAAGGAAAAAAAAAATCAAATACGACAAACGAATTTTCAGTTTGATCAAAATTTTTAATATTATTTAATTTTAATTTGCTATTTTGACGATTTTATATATTAGCATCTCAAAATTTAACAAAATTTCTATTTGAATAAATGTTTTCGGAGAGCCACTAGAAAATGTATCGAATGAGTCAAATGAATAAACTTATAAGTGATTCTGATACTATATTTTTATTAAAAATATTAAATTATATATTTTTATCACTTATATATGTTTTATTTTTTCATATTTTTGTATATTTTACGTATTCAACTTTTATATATGATCATGAACAAATTAAAACAACGTAATGTTAATTTTATCTTAAAAGTTGACATCAAAATACACTTAATATTTAATCATGTCAGTTGGGCAGTGCCTAAGTTGGTAAAGGATCTCTTAAAAGAAAAAAAGTTGGTAAAAGACAGATGACGTAAGAAACACATATCGAATTAATCATGGAGACATGGAGTATTAGCTACCATACTGCTACTAAATTTTATCTGTCAAATGAAAAAAGTTAGAATTTATGGAGAAAGAGAAAACTTATTAATACTTCAATCAGCTGCAAATTTTCTTCCACTGACAAATGAAATAGGAGAAATTATTAACGAGACATAATTAATTACTACAAACAGAACTTATTCAAAAAATCTTATTCATTGTATTAAAAGTATTCATCAACAATCAAAACCTAAGACTCTACTAGATATAGAAAGAACGAAATAGGATGGTGTTTCAGAACTTAACCCTTACTGCTAATAGAATTGTACAGTTTGTTCTAAACAATGTTAAGGTGCGAGTTAAAGGATATATTGATTGTACATAAAGATAAATTAGAATTGTGCTTATATGTCACGACCCATTTTTTGGATCATGATCGGTATACGAGACGAACTGTCTATATGAGTCCGGCTTATCTCGCACAAGCCTCGATATATAGAAATATTACTCAAAATCATATTTTAAATAAAATAATACAAACCAAGTAAATGTTTAAACCTCATTTAATAAAAAAAAATATATAATTTTAAGTGTGAAAATAATTTCAAATTAAAAGCATTTGAAATAACATAGACAATGACCAAAAACATAAACAAATTCCACAGAAACCAGGTGAGGAGCCTCTAACAAATCATACAAACAATGCTCGATCAAAAAAGCACTAACCGCAACGTCAGAATACCTCACTAAGCATTAGAAGCCAAAGATCACAGTCTGCAAGAATCACCTGCATGATGATAATAAACAGGGACAAAATAAAGAAAGGAGGTCAAACCCAATGAGGGACAACACTCCAGAACGCATCATACGTGTCTCACAAAAACTGTTTTGAAAACAGTTCGAAAATACCACATACAGATATAGTTAACATATATATACATATATATACACGCTACATATATATTAGCGATTCAAAACCTTTTTGAAATCGTTCACATCCAAAGCAAACAACATGCACAAAAACCTTCAGAAGCTAAACCAAAATCTTTTCAAGATTTTCTTCAAAACTTATCAAAGCTAATGCGTTTTCAACAACAAAGCAAAATATTTTCAGAAAATGTTTTATCTCATCGGAGATTCCAAAATAAAACTCTTTTAAAGTTATGCCAAAACTTCAAAACAAAAGTCATAATCCGTTCAAACCGTTATCAAATATTT
>CAODLS010510131.1:0-23488 GCA_948243855.1 Flueggea neowawraea
CACAGACGGTTCACCGTGTACGCCGGTCACAATCCATGTAATGGGTCATGACATCGAACTCACTTGGATGCCGAGCCAAAAAAACCTATTCACGAACCATTGGTGGATGGCTGGTCACGTCGGATATCAAATAGAGCTGAAAACTAAAATTTATTGCAATGAGATCAGACATGGTAACTGAGGCAATATTAAAAATGAAAGAAAAGCAAATGTCCAAAAGCCTATTTCGATCGAATATCTAAACATTCCTCTCGAAGATGCAACACTTTGTAAAATTATGGATTAGTTCCTCGACTTTTACCAAATTACACTTTAGTTCCCAAAGTTTGGTAAATTACAAATCACACCCTAAAATTTTTAGAATTTACAAATCAGTCCCCAATCTTTTTAGAATTACAATTTAGACCTCAAATATTTGAAAATTTCAAATATTATAATATACAAATAATTTTTTAATCCGATTTTTTTTTGCTTTAAAATATTTTTACTTTATTCTTCTTTTTTCAAAATTCCCAATATAACTAAGTGAACTAGCTGAACCGAGTTACAATTGTTTAAGTATGGAAAGCATGATTTTTCCAAGATTCTAGGTTTTTCCAAAATAAACCGAGTTCATCCTTTTAGGTTTGTGTAAAATCGGTCTGTGTTTAATCCCTCGAGGTAGAATAGCGGCAATTTCGGATGCCGTTGAACTACAGTTTCTTTGGCGGGGGAAGTGTGGAGAATCCTGATGAGACCAAGAGTTGCATTATTTCAAATGACTTGGTTGCATGCAGATGAAATTGTGATGGTTTGAGTTTTTAACTTGTAGTAGCTTCTTTCCATTTTTTTGTGGTTGATTAGATTACAAATTTGATGGTGATGTAGTTGTTGTTGCTCATAAATTGAAGAATTATTGTAGATTTGGTTAAGAATGAAGTTTATATATACTTTATATGTTAAGCAAAATCACAGATTGTTTTCGTGTTTTTTACTTTATATAGCCACGATTTCATTTCGTGGATATTGGTTCCTTCTGTGTTGATTTGTTTGCTAAGCTGTATTTTCTCATCTTGTTTGTTTAATTTGCTAAGCTGCAATTTAGTTGGTCGGTTACCTTTATGAATGCCTTTTTTTTAAGTCCACGTGGCTGGGACTTGTCTACTTTGTCAATAATATGGCGTCTTATTCAACATCCCGACACCGGAATTCAAATAACCAGTTATTGTGATTTTCTGTGGCAAAAATGAAATCGTTAGCGGACTGAGAATAATGACCACGCTATACACTTGCGTTTGTTTTTGAGTGATCACCGATAAAATTAACCTAAGCTTAGAACACAGAGAAGGAAAAAGCCTAAACCAACCGGCATTAGAGCATGTACAACATACTCTTTATTTTGGCTCCTTTGCAAAAATTAGGAGCTAAATCTCAAAATCCTCCTTCCAACAAACTCCTTATATCACTCCTTCCTCAATTATTTTTCGGGGATCCATATTGTCTCTCTTCATGCATGAGGAGGAAATTTGCCTCCTCAACCATTCTTTTTGTATTTTTTTATTAATTATTTACTATTTTTTAATTAATATGTAAGGACATGTACATTTTTCTATGTATATAAATGAATTGTTTATTGAAATGAGGAGTGAGATAAACAATATTGTTGGAGTGCATACGAAATTTGAAACAAGTAAAAATAAAATAGAGAGGATTATGAAGACCATTGTTTTTTTTTTTTTTACAGTAATGGGGGAGTCGGAGGCGACCAGTAGTAGAATACCCCTAATGGGCGTTACCATGTAGGCATTACCTCCCCACTACGGAATGTTCCCAAGAGCCATAGCCAACACCGGCAACGGACTTGGGTCCGTGCACTAGTAGGTCACCGTAGCACCGCATTAAGGCAAGCAATCTCGGACATGCACACCTAGATCTATTGCATGACATGGATTATGAAGAGCATTGTTGTACATGCTCAAATCTCGCTGAATAATAGATATAAATATTAAAGTTACACCCGATACAACTCAAATACCACATGAAAGACTACAACTTTCTATTATTTTCGATTAAACTCTCCACATTTGTTTCCTCATACCAAGCAAGAAGCCAACACAAGTCTTCCTTCTTCAATAACCACAAATGAAGCTAAAGGAACACAATTGCAAGATTAAGCGGCAACTATTTGCTTTAATACTCATGAAAGGATAGCTCAACTGTTAAATAAGCAAAGATTTATAGATCAGATTTTAAGTTCAAATTATATAACAACTATAAGAAGAAGAAGAAAAACAACTCTGCTTCATTGGTCCTCTGCTCTTGTTGATTAAACAACCCAATAAGACTTTAGCAAAAAAATAGTCTATATAGTTGTTTAAAGCGCAATCTTGTCCTCAATCAATCTTTCTACATGAAGCAACATACCCATTTGATAAACAAAGACACCCGCAAAACTCCACAAAGGAGAGCCATAATTCCATGGCATGGAGGATAACCAAAATTTGAGAAAGTAGAGTAAGTACCACATATATCCACTACAAAATTGATGACAACACCAATACGGAAGAATATTTAATCACCTTCCTAATCATACTTTGAGTCGATTAAACAACTCTCTAAACATTGTTTAAGGTATGTCGCAGTTGGGATCCCTTATGGATAGGAGACTGCAACGGGTAGGACCAGATGGTGGCACTAGACCTCTATCGTCAATATGAAGCTTCATTGTTGTTGATATTGTTGGCTTGTTGTGATCCAAGGCTCTTGCAGTCACCATTGGCGGATCGTTAGCTATGGTGAAAATCAAGATGGAAATTGGGAAGTATCGTCGCTAAAAGGAAGGGTAAGAGTGTTTTCTTGAACATCAACATGATCAATTGAACTGCAAAAGGAACACTTGTATCGGCATTGGAAGAAGTTGTATATGGACCAATTTCATCATTTTTGGTCCCTTTCGATGACCTAGAAATTGGTAAAACCAGTTGTCACTTCGGATCATCTCTGAGCATTACCCAAACGTGCTCGTGCGTGAAAAGTTTTCTTTGAATTTCATAGTACAATTCACGAGCATGTTGTTTTATTTGGTTGTTGATCAAACCACTTTGATGCTCACTCAACAATCGGTTGTAGAATTGATTAAATTCGTTAACCTGTGGAAGCATCCAACACCAGTGTTGCTTGACGCTTGCACGTGATCTTTCGGGACTGAATTTTTTATGCATGTTGTAGTAATCACGAATTCTTCCCCAAAATGTTGCCTCCCTTTGTGTGTTTCCGATAGCACAATCGGTTGAAATAGTACTCCAGGCTTTCATGAGCATTCGATTGTCCTCCAGGTTCCATGATTGATGCTTCTTGCCCCCATCTACATTGAGTTGTTCATTCAAGTTGAAATCTGACATTCGTGGTTGAATATATATTGAGGGGGTTTGAGAATCTAACAGCAAACATGGATCTGATGCGTTTGAAGTGCCAGATGCTGCATATAATTGTGAGCTACTCTGAAAATTTGGTCGGAAGTAATGGTAGGTAAAATTTTCAGAATTATGATTGTACAAATTTGGTGGAGGAAAAAAAGGATATGATGACAAATTGGGTGCGTTCTGAGAATTTTGAGGAAATGAAAAATTTTGTGGATGCCAAGGGTATGGTAGGTTTGGAGAATTGTGGAAATTTGGTGGGAAAAAAACCATATGGTTGGTTTTTAGAATTTGACATATTGTTTGAATTAGGGTTCTCGGAAAAAAATTGATTTTGGTTTGGATCCATTTGACAAAAGAAAAATATAGATGTAAAATTGAAAAAAAAAAATAAGAGAAAAGATTGTGTGGGTTTGACGAGAGAAGAGAAAAAAATATAATTGAAATTATGTGTGAAGAAGAAATGAAGTAGAAATTGTATGCATTTATACAAAAAAATTGGAAAAAAACTAAAAAAATTAAAAAAATGGTCATTTGACCGTTGTATATTAAAAAATATATATAGCAGCCGACATTTACTGTCAGTGGGGTCCAGTGACACTGGACCATGTGCTCCTTCTGAACGGAGTGTATGGTCTCACCATTCCCTCGCCAATGGGGAGGGAATGGTGATGTGTGCACCCTCACTTAAATTCTAAAGGCTATACATATCCCGTGAAATAAGGGCTAGATAAGATTTGGATTCTTATTTTTCACTTTGATATCACGATCACTCAGTTGTATATCAAGGATTTTTAGTTCAGATGGTGGAATTTTAACTTAAAAAAATTATTCATGATGGATACACTTAAACCTATGTGGAATTGAATAATATTTAAATAAACAAGTCGTCTTGAGTTTGTTAGCTTGGGTTAGATTTCATTAGTTTTTAGTGTTGCTGATATATTAAATTTTATAAGGCATCTAGGGAGTTGTTTATTAGTAAGAGAAGTAACGTGCACGATGTATTGGAGTTACTGAAACAATAAGCATAAATTGGTTGTTGAACGCATCACCAATAACTATAACTAACTTATTCGAATGGTTAGATGTAGGCATGTAATCGAGTCGAGCTGAACTCGATTTCTTGATTCTTGAGCTCGGTTCAACTTAAATTGTCTGAGCTCGAGCTCGATACGAGCTATTATCTATGTTCGAACTCAACCTCGTGGTGATCATTTAGTGTTCACGAGCTACTCGAGTTCGGCTCGATAGAAACTCGATTTTGATGTTCGCGAGCTTAGCTTGTTTAAAAGGTCGTTATACTCTGTTCTTTTGACAAATCGAATAAACTCGACTAGGCTCATTCGACAGCTCGTTACCAAGCTCGGCTCAACTCGTTCGAAAACTCGTTTTAAAGCTCGGCTCGGCTGGGCTCATTTAGGAGCTAGATTTTAACATATAATAGAAATAATTGTCATTAACATTCAACATTCAACAACAAATAAAGAACATAACAACATCTTGAACTTATAGTTACTAATTTATTCTCCTATTGCAATATTCAAAGAAGTTAGGAACAAATTAACATTAAAAGACAATCTATTTTGTTATGTAAATGTAGAGGAGCCATGAAACTCATTAAATTGAAACTAACATAGGGCGTAAAACATTCCATAGAAACTAATGTTCAAATCTTAATTGACCTCCCACTAAACTCCAATCTACACAAAGTGAACTTCTTTGTCAAACTAATTCAACAACAAATAAATAGCATAATAACACCTAAATAATCCACAAATACATAAAATGATCCACAAAATAAGCCAAATACATCTAAATAAATAGCATAATAAAATCAAAATGTTATCTAAAAATATCAAAATATTCTTCATCTCACCATTCAAGAGTGTCGACTGATCGACTGAGGGCAGCAAGAGTGTCGAGTGCAGCGGCGTAAAAGACCAGAGTGTTTGAGTGTGTGTGTGTTTGAAATTAGGGTTTGAAGTGTTGAACGCTCTCTAGTCTTTTAGATCTGAAATTGGGAATTTCATGTCTATTTTTCTATTTTAATAATCTTACTCTGTATTTTTTTAATTTTTTTCTTTTGTTTTTTTTTTTGACTTTCAATTTTAAGTCAGAGATTCTTTAAAAAAAGGCTTAAATATTATATTAGCTTATATTAATTGTGATTATTAGATGCATTCATTTAGTCAATTATCATTTTAAAATAATTTTTATACTAATCAAAATATATAGAGTTGTTAAAATTTCTATTAAAATAATTTTTATACTAATCTAAATATGTAGAATTGTTGACCAAAAAAGACATAACATTCTTAATATAAACAATTTGAAAAATTAACTTAACTATTGCTCATTCCCTGAACAATTAAATAGTTATAATTTAAAGATTTAAGTAGTTTAGTTGTAATAATATACAAAAATTTTAGGAGTACAAACATGTATACTTAAATTTCATGTTGTACACCTAAAGTTCATGTTATGTACACTTTTGTACACCTAAATTTCATATAGTGTACACTATTGTACACCTAAATTTCATCTAATGTACACTTTCGTATACCTAAATTTAAGTGAAGACGATGTACAACATGAACATTAGGACCATTAGTTAGGTATACAAAGGTGTAAAACATCAATTTTAGGACCAATAGTTTAGGTGGTTGAGAGTATTGACTATATTCGAGGTATGTACCATAGTAGATTAGAAGTTTAGGTGGTTGAGAGTATTGGCTATAGTATATTATAATTTACAAAAAAAAAGTTTAATTTAGTTAAAGATATGGAGTTTAGGGTACAACATGTTGCGTACACTTCAATTTCATAAAATGTACACCTTTATATATCTAAATTTTATGTTGTACACCTAAAGTTCATGTTGTGTACACTTTTGTATACCTAAATTTTATGTAATATACACCTTTGTACACCTAAATTTAAGTATAAGAATATGTACAACATGAACTTTAGGACCATTAGTTAGGTATACAAAGGTGTACAACATCAATTTTAGGACCAATAGTTTAGGTGGTTGAAAGTATTGACTATAGTATATTATAATTTACCAAAAAGTTTAATTTAGTTAAATATATGGAGTTTAGGGTACAATATGTTGTGTACACTTCAATTTTATGAAATGTACACCTTTATACATCTAAATTTCATATTGTACACCTAAAGTTCATGTTGTGTACACTTTTGTACACCTAAAATTCATAAAGTTCGTGCAACTGAATCTTTAACTCCTTCAATTCGAGCGGTGCCATTTTATATGGTGATATGAAAATAGGAGCCATCCTAAATAAAAACTCAATGCTAAAGTCCGTATCCCTTTCTAGTGGCAACCCTGGTAAATCAGCTAGAAAAACATCTGGGAACTCGTTTACGATCGTCACATTTTGGAGCTTTACCTCCAAAATACTAGTGTCAACCACACGAGCTAGAAACGCTTGACATCCACTCCTGAACAGTCTATAAGCATGAAAGTTGATCCTAAACGAGTTGGAATAATCTTTCTTTCACCATGAAATACAATTTTATGATGATCTCATAACTCAAATACTTCTTTAGTAAAGCAATTAATAATCATATGGTGTTGAATTAACCAATCCATACCTAAAATAATATCAGTCACAAAATGACATCAATATGAAATCTTCATGTAGTTTAATTGTTTCAACTTGAATCACACAATCTCGACACGTACTATTCACAATAATTAACTATCAACCTCTACAAGATAAGTAATGGCATGAAATGGTGTAGCTCTAGGTTTCCTCAATTTTTCAAAACGTTTCTTTCTTGAAATCAAGGGAGAATCATGGACTTTCTGCTCAATAGTTTAATGCAATGCATGCACATCTTTATTTCTATCATTATGTGGTGCATATGATGCCTTTATAGAGCATCGATCAATCGGTATCTCTATCTTGTGCTTATCACAGTCATAACTGCTCAATAGTAGTCCTCAGTCTCTCTCCACTGAAAGTTTTGTATCCTGTTCATGATTTGGAGCTAGTTGTAGTTGTGATTGCTTTGAAAATTTAGTGGCATTATTTATATGGTGAAACATTCCAGATTTGCACTGAACACAAGAGTTTGAAATATCTGATGAGCCAAAAAAGAATTAAACATGAGACAACGACGATGGATAAAACTGTTGAAAGATTATGATTGCACTATTAAGCATCACCCTAGAAAAGCAAACACAGTAACAGATGCCTTGAGTAGCAAATATAGTAGCAGTGTAGCATGCCTTTAGGTATCTTCTTTATCATTTTTAATTGATTTGAGGTTTACGAATGTTGATCTAAGCTTTGATACTTGTGGAGCTTTACTTGCTACGTTGAAAATTCGGCATGTTTTAAAATAATGAATTCGAAAAACAGAGTGCTATGATCCCAAGTTGCTTGAAATCATTGAGAAAGTGAAGCAGGGTAAAGATACTAGTTTTATACTACGTGATGACACATTGATGCTTGGCAATAGGATTCGTGTTCCTATTTAGATTGTTTACGCCAAGACATTCTTGATGAAGCTCGCAATACGCCATATGCTATACATCTAGGAGCTAACAAAATGTATCATAGTCTGAAACTCCATTATTGGTGGCCTCGAATGAAAAAAGATGTAGCAGAATTTATATCTAAATGTTTGACATGCCAACAAGTCAAAAAGTCCATTATGTTGGGATAAAGAGGGTACAACCATTTTAGAAGGGCTAGACATTGTTCAAATTGCGTTGGACAAAATTGACATAGTGAAGGGCAAATTAAAAATAGTACAATATCATCAAAAGAGCTACACTGATCAACACAGAAAAGAAATGGAATATCAGGTTGGTGAAAAAATATTTTTAAAAGTTTCTCCATGGAAGGGGTTAATGAGATTTCGCAACAAGGGGAAATTCTTTGTACAACTAAATTTTAGGTATACAAAGGTGTACAACATGAACTTTATGACCAATAATTTAGGTATACAAATGTGTACAACATGAACTTTAGGACCAATAGTTTAAGTGTATCAAAGATTTTGTTATAAACGTATTATTTTTTCCTAAATAAATTGTTAAATTATTCAACTTTTGTACACCTATAAATGATTTGTTTTTCACACATCTTAACATAAAAATATTTTGCAAATTATATATATGAACCAAAATATAATATTTTGCAAGTCCAAAATTATATGAACCAAAACATAATTATATTATATATGAATTATCAACCAACATTATATTGCAAGTCCTACTCATTGAAAAATTGGCTCTGAATTATATTGTACAATTTTTTTTATATTGGATTGAAATTCATAAGAACTATATTAGTGAACAATTTTTTTAAAGTTAATATGTCAAATTGTACGTGCTAAATAAATTTTTAAATTATAAAACTTGAAATTACTTATATATAATATAACATAACAAATAAAACTTGTTCATGTTATATTACATATTAATAATATAAATGTCACGACCCGTGTCCGGACTATGACCGGCGTATGAGGCGAATCGTCTATGAAAACACAAGCCATCTCGCACAAGCCTCGAAGAACATAACTAAAACTAATCTATTAAAAAGCATTTCAAAACCAATTAAGTTTGATTAAATAAATAAATCTAAACTTGTATAAAACATAAGTTTTCATAATAATAAAATATTTGGTAAATAATAAATCATATTTAAATATTAAATAGATATACATAATCAAGCACCCACAATTATACCGGTGTGGAGAAACTAACAAAATAAATAACTGGGTCCGAGCAAAAGGGCATTGACTGCAACTCCAGAGTGCCTCACCAAGTGTTGAATGTCGGTAAATCTTAATTAACCAAAATCACCTGAGCATAAAAGAAAGGGGTAAGAACCCTAGTAAGAAAACGACATTCCAGATCGTATCATACGTGCCTCATAAAGACTGTTTTGAAAATAGTTCAAAATATATCACATGCAGATATATAAGTATATATACATATACATGCTCAATACAAACTAATAGTTTCAAAAAATCATTTTGAAATCCTCGCAAACAAGTTAAATAACAAACAGTCACCAAATTGTCTGAATGAATAAATTAAATAAAAACATTAATTTCCAATATCTCAAATAGCCAAAATATTTCCTTTCAAAAAAATATTTACTGAATATCACTTTGATTTTTTCCAAAATCTTTTCCAAAGAAAAATATCAAAAAAGTCGGCATATCCAAAGATTATATATCCAAGAGGAGCAGAAACTTTTCAAATGCATTTGTGCAAACTAACCATTTTACCCAAAAATGAAAACATTGTCAAAATCATTAATCATGCCATGAAAACATCATGCTAGATGGTAAACAGATTTGGTAATCACTTATCATACACCCGTATTATACTAGCACTACGCTGACTAGATCGAATCAAATAAACTAGCAACCTTAGGAGTCCAAATGGTACCCGACTCAAAAGGGCTAACAATCGACAGTCTTAGGGCTCAAAATAGTACTCTCTGTTCACCCTAAGGGTCTTAAGGCTGTAACTGACAGAAACTGATCTAGGCACATCCGTGAGCATTGCAATACACATGCTCTAGCAAGATATATCCCGTCAGACTACAATACAATACACTACGGGAAAATGAACAATAATACAGACTCACTAAAATTATTATTCCCAAACAAAATATATGAAACCAACAATCTGACATGGGACCAGTATCAAAATCCAAACTGAGTGCTGTCACATACCCTGGTAACTGAGTGCTGCCACATTGGTATAACAAATGTTATGTTTACCCCTGTAACAAATGTGTCCCATATCTAAATATTTACCGAAAATGTATTCAAATATTTATTTAAAAATATCCGAACAAATAACATGCCAAACATGCATATTATTCACCAAATGTATCAAACGTTCAACTAAAATGTTTATTAGAGATAATATTTCAAAGTACTAATCAGAGTATTTATTCTAAAAACACCTTAAATTCCAAAAATAAAACACATGTTTCAGAAAATATTTTTAAATTCAGACAAATTTTTTTCTCTAAATAGAGAATATCTTCAATTTCAAAAATAGAGGGTTTATTACCGAAACCATAATAAATATCAAAACATGATATTTATTTCAAAGACCATTGAAATTTCCAAACAAAGCATTTATTACAAAACATAAATTCTTTCATAATCAAAGTATTATCAATACTTCAAATCCAAAGAACTTTCCAAAAATAGATTTCATCATTTGCCGAAATTTTGAAAATTTTCAGAAACAAATTCAAATCAAACAAGTCTTCACATAGGCCAAATTTTAGGATTTTCGATCCTTTAGTAATTCCAGATTACATGCAAGGGTTTAGACACAACAAAAATAATATAGCTTTGGAAGACACATCCTATATGTATGAAACTACCATTCCACTCACCTAAATATCCAAGTTGGATGGCCCTAAGACGTATCACTGGTGGCTGGTTAACCTCGTTGAGCAGGATACAAAGCTGAAACAATTTATCAAAGCAAAGTCTAAGACATGATACTAGTACTGTAGCGGTACCAAAATGCATGAAAATGCAGATGCAGACTCAGACTCTTTCATAATGCTCAAATCCCCATTTCGAATGAAGATCCAACATAAAAGTCGAAAATCTAACTCCGACATAAAATTACACTTTAGACCCCAAACTGTGGAAAAATTACAATTTAGTCCCCAAAATATTTCAAAGTTATTAATGAGTCTCTAGTACTCCAAAAATCATAATTAAATCACCAGGATCCCGAAAATATATAAGTTAACTCTCTAAATATATTAAATCCAATTTCAGTCCGTAAAAGGCACAATATCACTTTCAGTCCCCATGGCAAATTACCAAAATATTCCAACTTTCGATTCAACTTATAAAAACTGATTCCGAACATTCACATTGGTCAATCTTGACCTCAGGAACATGAATGTACAATTATTTCATCAAGAACAACTCAACTTTTCCAAAAATTGCATCAAAACCGAACCTAACCCTAGCTCTACCAAAAACTCATCAAATCTCTTGATTCAAGCTTGATTCTTATTAATATAAGTACTATCTAACATATTCTAGCAACCCCAAGCATCCATTTCATCAGAATCATCCAAAATGTCAAACCTAATCAAATAATGAAATCTCAAGATTAAATGCATAAAATGGATGAAAAGAAGAGATTGGAACTAAAATCTTACCTCTACAAATTCTTAGGAACACTGGGGAAGCAAGGAGAAAGAGACAGAATCTATATGAGAGTGTGAAAAATGAGAGTGATGGACAAAAGGGTTGGGTTTGGGGTTTAAAACGAAGTTGCAGATCGAAACGCATTGTTCACTGAAATAACCAAGCAACGTACATCATTTCCACATGCAACGCACGTTACACATGCTTAGAACGTACGTCTTCAACCCACAACGTACGTTGTCAAGATTCCAGTGGCGTCGGATTTGAAAAACAAAGGCACAACGTACGTTATTTGAACCCAACGTACGTCTTACATTGGAGCAACGTGCGTCTTGCAAGATCAACGTACGTTAATCATCAAAATCCAAATAACGTGCATCTTACTTGCCTCCAACGTACGTTGTCAACACTTCAGCCCACACACTTGACGTTTTTCATCTCCAAACTTGTCCCGGATCATTCTTGGGGCTCCACAACACCTAAAACCTTGAAAATAAATCCTTTAACCATTATCCCACATCAATCGTCATCACAAATACCAAACCTTCGCCAATCCAAGCTCCAATTATCCAAGATCAAATCGGGCTCGATCCGAAAGCTACAGGAATCTTAACCAAAATAGTTGGGGTATTACAATAAAAGTATAATAAAAGATATATAATATTTACTATATATAAATATATTTTTATGTAAATAAGCCCTATTTCGAGCTTCTACACAAGTCTTAATCGAGTATGTTCACGAGCTACATAGACAAGGCTGTTCACAAGCTCGTTAACAAGCCTGTTAACAAGCTGCTCACGAGCTTTTTGAGCCAAGTTTTGGCATTTTTTGGCTCGGCTCGTTTACAAAGACGAGCCTAGAATTTTGTTCACGAACATGCTCGTTTATTAATGAGCCGAGCTCGAACGAACTTTTCTCGAGCTCAAGCTGCTCACGAGTAATTTAGCTTATTTATACTCTTAATTTTGATATTTCCAGTCATAGGGAATGTGCCGTGTAGTTTCTGCTTTTCTTTTTTGCTTAGACCCGGTGGGGTTGTTGGCTTATGAAGTCCACTTTAGACGATTCAATCTTGGGAAAAATTTGAGGAACTTAACCATGCAACACTTTTTTTCAATTTTAGTTCTCTCTGTATTGTTCCATTTTCAAAGCAGAAATACATTTTTCATATTTACACGCGCATGATGTCCTCCAACTTAAACTATCGTTCAGACACGTGGGGACGACATTAATTTAATTTTGTTTTGAATTTAAAAATGCACAATATATGTAATAAACAAAAACAAATGCTTTGTTACATACATCTGAGACCTACAGTTTTGACTTCTACATTGTTGTTATTTAGTTTTCTATTAATTTTTGTTGTGTTATTAAACATATTGATTCTGTAATTTTTATTATTAGTTTAGTGTTTATTTTTATTTTATTTTCAAATGACAAAATGCATGTCATATGCAACTAAGAAACCAAACGAGAGACAATTCATTGATAAAAAAAAGATAAATAAAAATTAAATTAAAAATTCGAAGAAAAATTAAACAAAATAAAATAAAAAAACTAAAAAAAATTGGAAAATCAGTTCTGTTAATTTGCATTTTATGCATGTTTTAGTTAGTCATTTTGTATTGTTTTATGTGTCTCTCTACTGTTATTTTTGTATTTTTATGTTGTTGTGTGTTTGATTGTATCTAGTTGACAATTTGGTGAAAAAGGTGTGGCTTGAAGTTGATTTGACAAAAACTGGATTCGAGCAATCTTTACCATGGCCATGTTGAGAGGAAGAAGATGACACGATAATCAAGCTCTTGCCCATATTTTTGGCCTTATGACATTCTGTTTTGAAAGATTTCACTCTTTCTTGCAAGACATGGACAAACCTTTGAAGATACGTAGTAACTTCAGACCGTATCATGTAAGGGTGATTATGACACGGCCATGACGAGGTGATTCTATCTTGGAAGGCGTGGCAGAATTGGATTTGACCTAGAAAAATCAACCTTGACAGCTGGGCAGACGAGATATACTGCCAATTGAGACTGAAACCAAAGGCTTCAACCCTAGGCAACCATAGGAAGTATTTTGGACCAATTAAATTAGGGTTACAAGTTAGGTATTTAATATAAATACCTAACCTTTGGTATTTGATAGGATCTTTTGCATATTATTAGACAGCAGCCCTTTTATTTTCTGCGATCTTCCTTCATTATGAACTGCTAATTTTCTATCTAGTCAAGATATAATTAAGATTGAACTTTAAAAAATTGTGAGGTGTTGTTCTTAATCGTATATTTATTTTATTTCTGCACTTTAGTGTTTATTATTATTTTGTTGATTAATTCAATAATGGACAGTTGAATTGATTGAGAGATGATATATTGCCAGATAGGACTGTAGATTTGTGATTGCGTGTTCTAATATAAGTGGTAACTTAACATAGTTATTGTGATAAAGGGTTTCGACTATTGCTAAGGGAATTGAATGATCAAGTTTAAATAAACTGCGGCATCCGAGTTTGTTGGCTTGGGTAAGGTCTCTATAGATTGTATTTATGCCGATAAATTAAATCCTCTAGGGTATCCCAGTGGTTGTTTATTGGTAAGGAAAATAGTTTACAAGGCGTTCCAAAACTAACAAAACAGTAAGTAAAGATTGGTTAATGAATGCATCACCTGTAACTATAACTTATCTATGCAACTGCTATTGATTGATTCTTTGAACCTGCGATTAATTTCTGAAGTGATACCGAGATGAACCATGACTAGACTTTCGTGTTATTAATTTTCTCTTGACTGCATTCATGCTATCTTTAATTTAATTTACTATTTTTATTTGTTTTAATGTTTAATTTTCGTTCTACATTAAAACCTCCTATTAGTTTTGTTGCTTTAGTTTCAAATAAATAAACTTTATCAATCTCTGTGGATTCGATCTTACTCATTATATTTAAATTTTTGAGTAGGAATTAATTATTTGGTTTGACGCTCATCGAGTTCCTATCTTAATCACTCATTAAAAATATAATAAAAATTGAATAGAAATAAAATGAGAACTAGTTCTCATAAACAAACAAGAAGAGTTAACTTCTTGAAAAAAATTGAGAACCATCTATGAAAGGAATGAATTAAAAAATAGATTAAAAACAAAAGGAAAACTAGTTTGTATAAACAAACAAGAAGGGTCAACTTCTCGGAAAAAAAAAATGAGAACGATATAAAAAACCTAAAGGAATGAATTGAAAATGCAGTTAAAATAGAATAAAAACAAACTAAAAACAAGAACTAAAACAAAATCAAAAGGAAGATAAAAACAGAATGAAATGAGCGGACGCTTGGAATTTCGGAAAACTGATTTGTCCGCTTGTAATTATGTTGGGTTTGCTTGTAACTACGCAATTATCCCGGAAAAATACCCAAATAATTTAAAAATTCCAAAATTCAAAATATCACTGCATTTAAAGGTATTAAGAAAAGGGAAACAGACAATAAAAAAATCCTCAAAAATGCCAGCTTTTTAATTACGCGAGAAATTGTGACAATATCGTGAAGAATTGCAAAAATGTGGCGAGAAAAGATTTCTTTTATAATTTTGTATTATAATTTTGTATATAGATCAAGAACAAAATATATAATGTACAGGAAAAATATTGAAATTACCATTTAAAATGTTTTTTTTAATCCAATCACCAAATGAATGCAAAAGGTACACAAACCTTAAAATGTCATGTTAAATAATTATTTATCATTTCGTTATAATCGAGTATGAAATGTTTACAAAATATACAATGGTGTAGTCAGAAAGAGCAACAAGCCAAAGTTAACTAGAAGTCAGGAGTGCACAGTAGGCGGACCTGGTCTGTCTTTATGACTTTGTTAAAATTAAAAAGAAAAGGTTGCAAAACAAGAGATTCCTATGTAAATATGTTGTTTTGCGTCCGTCACAAATTCGTTGCTTATTTGATCTGCTGTCGCTAAATTTTGCATCCGTCGCCAAGCTGCTGGTGTTGAAGCTACCGCCTAGACAGAAGTCCGAGCTTGTCCTCATGTGGATCCGTG
This sequence comes from Flueggea neowawraea, assembly GCA_948243855.1. Classification (NCBI taxonomy): domain Eukaryota; kingdom Viridiplantae; phylum Streptophyta; class Magnoliopsida; order Malpighiales; family Phyllanthaceae; genus Flueggea; species Flueggea neowawraea. The sequence goes on from CAODLS010510131.1 coordinate 15,641, forward strand.
TCACGACCCGTTTCCGGACCATGACCGACGTACAAGGTGAATCGTCTAAGAGAGTCCAGCCTATCTCGCACAAGCCTCAGAGATACAGACATTATACCCAAATTTATTCATTGATCCAAATATTTAATATTTAGAAAACATTTTATACTGAAAGTATTTATTTATATAAAATGAATATAAATTTAATAGAGTAAATGTAAAGTCAAAATTCAAAATACAAAATATAGTCCAATAACCCAACAACAACCCGATGTGGAGTTTTAATAACAGAAACAAAAATATAGTCCGGATGAGGGGCACTCACTATATCAAAAATGTCTCACTGTAATCGAGGTATCAGACAGTTGCTGAGAATCAAAAATATCACCTGAAAAATAGGTTTACATATAGACAAAAAAATAAAAAGGGTAAGAATCCCTAGTGAGAAAAAGACACTTCAGACCGGCTCTAGGCCTCACATAAACCGTTTTGAAAACAATTTAAAAATATATCGCATACGTATACACAAGGATACCATATAATATACACAATACATACGTATAGCTTTCAGAAAATCATTTCACTAAAAAGTTTGCACCAAAGGCCTATATATATATATATATATATATATCATAGTCAAAATATGAAACCAAAACAGACAGAACAATAATGTAGACTCTGCCACCAGACAAAATAAAGCATGTCTCTAGCCGAATACACGGTCACTTTATTACCCCAGTAACTCCATTACCCTGGTAATTAGGGCCTTGATAGAGCAATAGTATACCAAAGGCTAGGTACTTCGTAGCTAGGTGTCCCATATCAGAATATTATATACGAATAATATTAATAGACAAACATGCAGAATATAAACCATTTTGCAGAAAATATTTATATATACCATATATACATAGTATATATCATAAACAGAAATTTTGTAAATTAATAATCACATATTCCGGATTATTAATTAGCTAAATAATTATTATTTCAATTTCAAATCATAGTCAGACACAACAAAAGCTACATACATAGTTTGAAGACACAGTCTATGTGTCTGAAGCTGTCATTTCACTCACCTGAAATTCGAAGCTAAGGATCCAGTCAAACGCCACTAGTATGTGGCTGGTCCTGCTGGCAGGAACACGAAACTCACTTGATGAAAGATGAAACGCGAAAATGGAGAGAGATAGAGAGAGAGAGAGAGAGAATGACAGAGATGGGTGGAGTTGACTTGAAAAGGCAGAAATGATGGCAGAATGGGCAACGGTATGGGCTGCTCTGACATAGGAAGAAAAAAAGAAACAACACGGCTGGTGAGAATCGATGCACAGTGACACCGAACAACAGCCCTGCGAGGCTGACTACAACGCTTTGCGACACGCAGCAAGCCACTGGACGACACACAAGTGACGCAGACGACAAAAGCAAGTCGATCAAATGGCGCGTCATTTCCCACAGCAACCCATGAACGATAGCACTTCCAATGACAAACGACATGCAACTTGGGTGCCAAAGACAGACGATCGATCGTCCAGCCTTCTTTTGTTCCGATTTTTCTTTCAATTTTTCACCAATTTTCACTTAATAATTTATTTTCAAATCACTCATAACCTTCATTAATAACCCAGTTAACATCTTAAACACAACATTTACCCTCCAATCACCAAAAATAAAATTTCAACTTATCCCAAATTTAATTATTAGAATAAAATATTAATTACCAAAAATATGAGATATTACATTCTCCCCCCCTCAAAAAAAATATGTTCTCGAATTTTCAGACAGACCAGATCAAGTTAAATTCATAATCTAACCCAAAATTCTGGTTACTAATTCCTATTAACACTCTAACTCTCTCGGACTCAGATATGCAGACATGTATAAAAAAATGCAGAGAGTATGCAGAGACAGAAAGCAGAAGACACTAACCTACGAATCGATAGGGTCAAACAGGTGCAGATATCTATGCCGCATCTCATCCTCGGCCTCCCAAGTGGCCTCCTCAACTGAATGGTGTCTCCAAATCACCTTCACTGAAGCTGTATCCTTATTTCAGAGTCTTTTGACCTGACAGACAATAATCCTCAATGGAACCTCGTCATAAGACAGATCGGGCCTAACCTCGACTAACTATGGCTCTAGAATGTAGGACGGATCAAGAACATACTTTCTCAGAAGTGAAATGTGGAACACTGGATGAACAAAAAAAAACTGAGGCGGTAGCGCCAACTCATATGCAATGGCCCCAACACGGCCTATGATCTAAAATGGACCAATGTATCTCGGGCTCAACTTGTCCTTTTTTTCTCAAATCTCATAACACCTTTCATCGGTGATACCTTCAGGAATACATGGTCACCAACTGAAAATTCCAAATGTTTATGCTTCAAGTCAGCGTAACTCTTCTGACGACTGTAAACAGTTTGAATCCGCTGCTGAATCAATCTGACCTTCTCTGTAGTCTCCAAAATAAGATCTGACCTCAAAGGCTATCTCTCACCTGCCTCGTATAAAGCCTCATAAGGAGCCATTTCGATACTCGAATGGTACGAATTATTATATGCAAACTCTACCAATGGCAAGTAAGAATCCAACTCCCACCAAAATCCACAGCGCACGCTCTCAACATATCCTCTAGAGTCTGAATTGTGAGCTTGGACTGGCCATCAGTCTGTAGATGAAAAGCAGTGTTAAAATCTAATCGAGTACCCAAATCTTCTTATAGCTTATTCCAAAATTGCGACGTAAACTGAGGTCTTCTGTCAGACACTATGGAGATTGGCACACCATGCAAGCATACAATTCTGTCTACATACAGCTTCGCTAGGCGTGCTGCTCCATGTCTTGTTTGACAGGAAGAAAATGTGTTGACGTAGTCACTGATCAACGATAGCCCAGATGGAGTCATACCCAGAAGACGTCCTCGGTAAGCCAACTACGAAATCTATAGTGATGTGATCCCATTTCCACTCTTGAAGGGGCATCTGCTGCAATAATTCAGAATGACACTGGTGCTCAAACTTAACATGCTGACAGATCAGACACCGACTAACAAACTCACTAATGTCCTTCTTCATCCCTGGCCACCAATAGGGCTCTCGAAGATCTCGATACATCTTAATATAACCTGGATGTACAGAATATGTAGAACTATGACCCTCGGTCATAATCTCCTCACGTAAACCACCTGTAGATGGTACACACAGCCTCAGTCCAAACCAAAGGACTCCAAAATCGTCAACACTAAACCCAGGCATATTAGAAGACTTAACCTTCTCAATCAAATTATGAATCTCAGAATCCTCCTTTTGAGCCTCCTTAATCCGATCCAACATTATAGGTTTTGCTTCCATATGGCCAAACAATACCCCTGAGTCATCAAACTGTAGATCAACTCCAGACTCCATCGGGTGCTGCCACTCAGACACTGTATGTCGTCTCTCAACAGAAATATGAGCTAAGCTACCCACCAATTTCTTACTCAAAGCATCGGTAACCACGTTAGCCTTGCCATAATGATATGATATGGTGCAATCATAATCCTTTAGTAACTCTAACCAATGCATCTGTCTCAAGTTCAGGTCTCGCTGCCCAAAAATATACTTCAAACTCTTATGATCTGTGAATATCTCAAAAGTCTCTCCGTACAGATAATGCCTCAAGATCTTGAGTGCAAACACCACTACTGCTAACTCTAAGTCGTGCGTCGAATAGTTTTGTTCATGCCTCTTAAGTTGACTCGATGCATATACAATTACTTTACCATGTTGCATTAATACACAACATAGGTCAACTCTCGATGCGTCACAATACACAACAAAACCTCTAGAACCCGATTGTAGAACCAACATCGGTGCACTAGTCGAACATTCCTTCAACTTCTGAAAGCTCTCCTCACATCTATCAGACCAAACAAACTTAACTCCCTTCTGAGTTAACCGAGTCATAGGAGTTGCAATTCTCGAACACTTCTGGATAAACCTCCTATATTACCCGGCTAAACCAAGGAAACTCCGAATCTACGTAGAGTCTTAGGCCTCTCCCAATGAAGTATTGTCTCTACCTTCTTTGGGTCTACCATAATGCCCTCTCTCGATACCACGTGTTTGAGAAACACCACTTGTTCTAGCCAAAATTTGCACTTTGATAACTTAGCATAAAGTCGATGTTCTCGTAAAGTCTGCAATGCTGACCTCAGTGGTCATTGTGCTCTTCCTTACTCCTCGAGTATATTAGAATGTCATCGATGAAGACAATCACAAATCTATCCAAATATGGTTTAAACACCCTGTTCATCAAATCCATAAATGTCGCTGGTGCGTTGGTTAAACCAAACGACATTACTAGGAACTCGTAGTGACCATATCTAGTCTAGAATGCAGTCTTAGGAACGTCCTCACCTCTAATCCTCAACTAATGATATCCCGACCTCAAGTCGATCTTAGAAAACTATTGTGCACTCTGCAACTAGTTAAATAGATCATCCATCTTCGAAAGTGGATATCGGTTCTTCACTGTTACCTTATTAAGCTGACGTTAATCGATACACATACGAAGGCTCCCATCCTTCTTCCTTACAAATAATATCGGAGCGCCCCAAGGTGAAACGCTCGATCGAACAAATTCCTTGTCTAATAACTCTCTCAACTAAGTCTCTAACTCCTTCAGCTCGACTGACGCCATCCGATATGATGGAATCGATATCGGATCTGTACTAGGCTATACCTCTATCGTAAACTCAATCTTTCGCTCAGGTGAAAGTCCCGTTAACTCCTCTGAAAACACATCTGAAAACTCTCGAACCACTGGTACGTCTTCAACCCTTAATTTCGGTCCTTCAGACTCGGTCAAAACAAAAGCCAAATACACCTTACATCCATAGCGAATCATCTTCTCTGCTCTAATTGCTGACATGTAACTCCGTGTAACACTATCTCGCTCACCCTGATAACAGAACTCAGTCTGACCAGGTGGGCAAAAACATACTCTTTTGGGAAAGCAATCCAACGTAGCATGACAATCGAAAAACCAATCCATACCCGGGATGACATCAAACTCTCCCATGTCCAATAAAATAAGGTCGGCTACCAACTCATGTCCATTAATGGAAATCACGCAACCTTGAACTCCGGAATCGATTAGTAACTTACTACCCAAAGGCGATGATACATCTACTAACCTATCCAACTGACGCAACACCAACCTCGAGCGCTCAAAAAAAGGTGGAGTGATGAATGAATGCAATGCACCAGTATCGAATAATATATATGCAAGAGTACCAGATATAGAGAGTGTACCAATAACTTTAGCATTAGAGGTATGTGCCTCCTGACAAGTGAGATGATATACTCTGGCCTTCCCTCCTGTAGCAGCACTACACTGAGCTGTCTGACCTCTGTCACTACCCTGTCCAACCTGGTTGCGGCTTCCTAAGTCCCTACCGACTCTCCTACCAGCTTCTGTACTGACTGTACCTAAACCTTTGGCTACCGATTATCTCACCTAACCACCAGTACCTAACTTCATGGGACACTCTACTATCTTATGTCCTGGTTATCTACAATAAAAAAATTGATGTCGACCGGTTACATACCTTGGGGTGCCTCCTCCCACAGATTGCACAAGGCAAAATCAAGCTCCCCGAGCTCTGTCCTCCACTCTGCCCAACTGGATGTGCCACACTGTGGCTCTGAGTGTTCTAACTAGGCCTTTGACCTCCAAAATAATGTCAGTGTCTCTACTCTGACTGGCCTCCCTAACCCTGGCTCTGCTGGCCTCCAAAAGTACCATCAGTCTTTGCTTTCTTTGACTCTCTCGGATGTCTCTCATCCATATACTCCATCCCCCTGGCAGACTCAGCCATCTGCCTAATAGTAGTCAATCCCAGAGCGTCCACCACTCTACTAATCGTGGGTCGTAACCCATCCAAAAATTTCCTCGCTAATGTCTCCTCTCCCTGACTCTGAGAAGGTTCATACTTGCTCAAATCCTTAAACTTCTACTCGTACTCCATTATCGACATACACGTCCCCTGACGAAATTCATTGAACTCATTCGTCATATTATCTTGAATACTCCGAAGAAGAACAGATGCGATGAGTTCTCCTTGAATCTAGCCCAAGTGAAATCTCCCTGGGCCTCCAAACTACTCCACCACCTAGCTACATAATTGCTAAAAAGGAATGCTGCAAGTTTGACCTAGTTGGCATCATCAGTAATGCCTCGAGCCTCAAAATGATGTTCCACCTCAAGAAAGAAATCATAAGGATCCTCTCCCATCACACCTGAAAATCTGGGTGCCTTGAGCTTCATAAACTTGTCCAGAATATCATCCTTTCTGACCCGTGGTGCAATAGGTGCAACCATCAGAGCGACTGCTACGCCTCCTTCGTGTTGAGGCTTGGGTGCTGGCGGCACCAATGGTGGAACTGGCTGATCTACAGCTGGCGAATCTGGCTAACCCCCAACCGCCTGTGCTGGCTGAGCTCTCTCTATGAGCTCGAGAACCTAAATCATACACTCAAACATCTCCATCTGAGTTGTGATGAGCTGATGAAGCTGAAGCTGTCGCTGCTGCTGAGGTGTTGACGATGTAACCTCTTGCGCACTATGAGAACCATGCGGATCCACAACAGACTGATCGACGACCTCGACAAGAACACGCCTAGGTCTACCACGACCACGACGGTCCATCACTATAGAAATCAGACAGACAGAACATACATGCAAATATCAGAATGCAAGTGATTGCCACAGTACCGAGACAGAGATCAGAAAGGTATACAAAAGCAAGTCAGATAGATTTAATCAAGAATACCTATGCTCCACGCCGATCCAGATAATACAGAACCTAACTCTCTGATACCACTTTTGGTATCAGAGTACATAACTACCCAAGAGTTACGAAACCTAACGCTCTGATACCACCATTGTCACGACCCGTTTTCTGACCATGAGCGGCGTACGAGGTGAACCTTCTAAGGGAGCTCAGTCCATCTCGAACAAGCCTCGGAGATACAGACATTCTACCCAAATTTATTCATTCATCCAAATATTTAATATCTAGAAAACATTTTATACTAAAAGTATTTATTTATATAAAATGAATATAAATTTAATAGAGTAAATGTAAAGTCAAAACCTAAAATACAAAATACAAATGTAGTCTAGTGACCCAACAACAACCCGATGTGGAGCTCTAATAACAGAAACAAAAGTAGAGCCTGGATGAGGGGCACTCACTATATCAAAAATGTCTCATTGGGATCGAGGTTCCGGACAGTTGCTGAGCGTCAAAAATATCACCAGAAAAATTGGTTTACAGATAGACAAAGGAATAAAAGGGGTAAGAATCCTTAGTGAGGAAAAGAAACTTCAGATCAGCTACAAGCCTCAGATAAACTATTTTGAAAACAATTTAAAAATATACCGCATATGTATACACAAATATACCATATAATATACACACTACATACGTATAGCTTTTAGAAAATCATTTCACCAAAACGTTCGCACCCAAGACATATAACATGCAGTCATACAGTATTATTTATATATATATATATCAGAGTCAAAATATGGGACCAAAACAGACAGAATAATAATGTGGACTCTGCTACCAGAAAAAATAAAGCATGTATCTGACTGGATACACGATCACCCCATTACCCCGATAACTAGTGCCTTGACAGAACATTGGTATACCAAAGGCTACGTACCCATAGTTAGGTGTCTCATATCAGAATATTATATACGAATAATATTAACAGACGAACATGCAGAGTATAAACCATTTTGCAGAAAATATTTATATATACCATATATAAATATTATATATCAGAAACAAAAATTTTGTAAATTAATAAT
>CAODLS010510152.1:0-11019 GCA_948243855.1 Flueggea neowawraea
CAGTGAATCTATAATATATAAATGTAGGTGTCATAAATATGAAAATGGCTAAAACGAAATTTATGGTAAGCAAATAAAATTGGTGTAGCAGGAATAGAAGTATGATTGGTAACGTAGAATGAGTTCAATTCATGTGAAGAGATTCATGAACACTACTTTCTTCATGCCCCTCATGAACAAAAATATGCATTCTCCTGTTAGCCTTTTCTTCATTTAACGGCATCATCCTTTCTTTTGTTACGCCATGGCCTTCTCTTCATTTCTTGTCCCTCTCCTTTCTCTCTCTCTCTCTCCATTCCCCCCTCTTCGTTGTGGTTTTCCACTGCTTTGTTCACGCCAATGTTTTCATCTCCGTTTTCGCTAACAACAACAGACCTAGTGCTCGCAGTTATAAATGTGGCACCGGCGATGACGATTATCAACACCGAAACAATTGATGGTGTTGCTGAGTCTATCTAGATTGAGATCCATAGAGAAAAATTCGTTGAGATCAAAAGCAATTGTGGCAAAGAACCAATGATGGCAGCTAGAGTTTTGCAACCATAGCTGCAACAACCTAAATTTGTAAAACTTCATTTTCTATCCCAAAATTTTAAAAAATAACAAGCTAGTCCCCAAAATTTGCGAATAGTCCTTAAAATCAGTTTGAAATTTCATCTACGAGAGAATCGTAGGTCATTTGTGCACTTGTTACACCGTTTATTCACCTTGGCAATATTTGCACGCATAAACTAAATCAAGTTTCAAATTAAATTTTGCAAGTCAATCGTACACCATTTGTAAATTGTTTGTAAACTATTTACACTAATTTTATATAAACATAACTATAAGCTAATTTGGTTTAAAATAATATGAAATTTCAGTAAAAACAATTGAAATGAACTAAATTAGTTTAAATATAATTTCTAAGCCATTTGTGCTTTGTTTGTACATTGTTTGAGCACTAATTTTTACACCAGTTGTGCACCTCTGAACAAATGTTGTGAAAATATCTTTTTTTTTTGCAATGTTTCTTCAATTTCTTGTGAAAACTCAATTTTTCATGAGAGGCTACCAATTTGCTGTGTATGTGTTTAGATTCTGGTAGTTGTGCAAATAGTTTAGGTCTTGTTGATAGTTCAGAATTAGTTTGAGCACATGGTATTAATTGCTGAATTTCAAAGGATTGTTCTCTAAAGAGCAGCATTGTTCTCTTAATATTGGAACCTTGATAGGTTTTTCCTCTTGAACTGAGACAGCAAGCTAGGAAATCCATCAGCAATGTTTCACCGTCTCTGCAGGTAAAAAAAAAAAGGATTATTATCAACTACGCGATGCCATAAAACTGGAACCTTGATAGGTTTTTCCTCCTAATATGCCATGCAATGTTCCATAAACCCAACACTTCTCTGTATTCACACTTTTTTTTTTTATCTAGTTTCCTGTTTTTTCTTCCTAGAAAGAAGATGTTTCCCAACAACTGCTAGAAGTATACTTTTGCTTTTGATCTCCTTTCTTTTCCTCTTTAAATCAAATTCGATTCATTCTCTTCCTTCTTTGCCAACAATCGGATAAAGAAGGGTCATTACAAATGCTACACTGCAAAGACATACCATTATCTTTGTCCTTCAAGTAAACATAAGCCAACTATCTTTTGAAGAGAACTCTTTGGGGCATCAACAAAGATGGTTAAGGGTTGATTTTTTTAGAAATTTAATATTATTAATAATTGACGATTAATTTATATATTGACAAACCGCTTACATAGTAAAATTTTAAAATATCACATGAATTATGCGTCAATGATATGGCATCATGGTTAGTTTGTACACAAAATTGAAATAACTATATCTAATAAAGAATTAACATTAATTACAAAAATGAATCCCTCATCAAATTTTAGTGACAAAATGTTATGCATTTTACTGGACTGTAGCCCTAAAGAAACTTGTCTATAGCCCAATTAATTTGTTATTACACAAATGCAACCAAATAGGACCCCTTTTTTTTTACAAGTAAATGGAATATGACAGTAGTCAAAAGGCAATAATATGTTCTTCCTTTACATGGAATTAATATTGATTTCTTTATACTAATTATGATTTTGTTGATTAGCCAAAGAATGAACTAATACACATTGACACATCGATTTATAGTGTGGCTTTCACATTAAATTTTGCAGCCGTCACTTTACTTTGGCCACCTCTCTTTCTTTTTCCCTTTCTTAATATAAAGAGTGCTTATTGACCAAAACGAATATAAAGAGTTCTTCCTAGCGTGCATTTTTGAAGAATCTAGCATAAATCTTTGACTCATGATTGAGCTTAAACAACCTGTTTTTTAGATTCTTTGAACCGTTAGATGTATAATTTAAGTTGGAGCTCAAGATTCATTTGTTAACATCTACACTTAGATATTCATTTTGTAAAAGATTCATATCTGGTATATGGATCCGACCGTTTGGTTTCAAACCGAACAAATTGTTTAGTTTGCAAGAATTGACACCCGAAAATTAGTTCGGTTTGAATTTAACCAAACCGATTGTTTTGGCCAATTTATACAAGATTATTCAGTTCTAAACTGGGATGAATTTGAATTTTTTTTAGTGTAATGATCGCAAAGACCAACAAAGATAAGGTTTAACTTGATAAAATGCTCCCAAACATTGGACATTTAGCTTAACGATCTTAACTTCTTGATTGGCTGTACTTGAGATATTTCTTCAGGTTGACTTTCAAGATCAATTATATTTGTAATTGTATTTCCTCCTTCTTCAACTATTGTGTTAAGAAAACAAGCGATAGAATAACGTGGAAATAAATAAGAGCAATCACATAAAAATACAAAGATTTATATGGTTTGATCAATCGAATTTAAGTAATTCTATTATTCTGAGTCAAAACCAGCCAAAAGGCTTACAACGACGACCAAAATGCATTCAAAATTGTTCCTAAACCACCTTATATATGTTTAAAAGGAATACAAACCAAAGTAGGACAACCAAACCCTAAAACACGTCTAACTTCAGAGATTAAGACACAGGCAAGGAAGAGGTTACACGGATAGATGCAGCCAAGGCATGGTCTGAAACCCGTGTCCATGTGATGAAGAACAACAGTTACGGCTTTACACGATTAGGCACATGTCCGTGTACCTGGCCGTGTCCCTCCAGACTTCATTCTTCTTTCGAACAATTCATTACACAAACACACACGGCTTCCGACATGCCCGTGTCTTCCCAACAGCACTCCAATACGTTTTTTTTTCTTCTTTCAATCCGTCCCACTTTGACTCAATTCAACAAATATCATCATAGCTTCACCAATCTTTAAGAAAATCTCACTTAAATCTCAACAATTCTCCACCTTGAAGTGAATTTTCTTTCCTCATACAACTCAGAACCTAGAATCACTTCTTTGCCACACTCCCGAAAGGCCTCAAGTCCTACAACAATTAACCAAGTCCAAATCGGACTTGTCTCCACTAGCTAGCTTTATCCCTTTACCATTCACACCTAACAACACACCACTGCACATATTTCCTGTGTTTTCTAGTGATTTGTCGTTCTTAATCACCAATACAATTATCATGTATTGGTTCCCTTGTTGTTACCTCTCGTGGATCAACATGATCGACCTTTGACTGTTCCAGAGTCTTGATCACAAACTCCACCTGTTTTTTCTGTATAACTTAAAATAGTGCTTAACCCATTAGCAACTACCGACTTAACAATCAATGTGTAAATGTCATTTCGCAATTTACCCTTCATCACTATTGAAGAATTCTTGAATACCTAAATTCCTCCACCTTTCCCAAAGAAATCACAACCTTACTTAGCCAAAGCACCCATAGAAATCAAGTTCCTACGCAAACTCGGGACATATTAAGCAACAAGTTTTATGACCATCTCGTTATACATCCTAATTTGTACATCCTAATTTGCAAATAACCACTACCCTTAACAATCAACTCCTCACCATCTCCTAATTTCACATTGTCTCTCCATTCTTTAAAAGAATTAAATAGTTTTCTAGAAAAATTCATGTGATGAGTTGCACCAATGTCGATAACCAAGTTATCAACATAATTAGATGTAGTAACTGTCAAAATTTTATTGCACTCTCATTCATTAGAATTATCCTGAAACCCCACAAAATTATTCTGAACTACTATTGCCATTGATTCCTTTCTGTTTCCCCTATGTGACAATTCTTCTTCATGTGTCCAATCTTCTTACAGTGAAAACACCTCAACCTATGCTTCTTTCTCATTTTATTGCCCCTACTCACAGTTAACATGGACTCTACATTGTCTCCACCTGAACTAGAAGTTAACATCTTCAGTTCTTTAGACAATAGAACATCCTTCACATGTTTATCAAGATACTATCTCTACCAAACATTATAGTATCAACAAAATTTTCATACGAGTCAGGAAAAGAATATAACAGAAACATAGCTTGATATTCTTCCTCGAATTCAACACCAACACCTTTCAAATCTAATATAGTCTTATTAAATTTATTAAGATGTTCTTTTATCTGCATCCCTTCTGTCATCTTCAAGGTATGCAACCGCCTTTTCTGATAAAGTTTATTCATCAAGGACTTCTTCTAATACATACTCTCAAGCCTATTTCACAAGTCTGCTAAAATAGTTTTATCAGTTACCTCCCTCATGACTTCATCTACCAAACTAAATAGAATTGCACTATGCGCGCTCTTCACAATCTCAACTTTTTGCACCGCTGTCAGTTCTGCCAGTAATTTCTGTTCACCTTCTAATGCCTCCTCACACTTCTGCTGAACCAGAATCGTCTTCATCTTCAGCTTTAACAATGTGAAATCATTCGACCCATTGAATTTTTCAATGTCAAATTTCTATGAAGACATATTCTTTCTGTAAAAACGAACCCAGGAGTTTCTAAACAAACTTATGTGGCTCTGATACCATTTTTCAGGAAAACAGGCGATATAATAACGTGAAAATAGACAAGAGCAATCACACAAGAACACAAAGATTTACATGGTTCGGTCAATCGACCTACATCCACGGGCAAAGAGCTAGTAATTCTATTATTTTGAGTCAAAAGCTGCTAAAAGGCATACAATGGTGACCAAAGGCATTCAAGATTGCTCACAGGCCACCTTATATATATATTTACAATGAATACAAGTTAAACTAGGGCAACTCATACCCTAAAAAAATCCTAAACCCTTTAGAGATTAAGACATAGGCAAGGAAGAGCAACTACGTCCGTAAGGAATACAAGCTAAACTAGGGGAAGGAAGTACAGATGCAGCCAAGACACGGTCTGACACTCATGTCCGTGTGACGAAGAACAGCAACTACGGCTTTACACGGTCTGGGACACGGCCATGTACCTAGCCATGTCCCTCCAGACTTCATTCTTCTTTCGAACAATGCATTCCACAGACACACACACGGCTTCGGACACGCCCGCGTCTTCCTAGCAGCACTCGAATATGTTTTTTTCTTCTTTCAATCCATCCCACTTTGACTCGATTCAACAAACATCACCATGCTTCACCAATCTTCAAGAAAATCTCATTTCAATTTCAACATATTGACATCTAAAAATTATGATAAGCAAAATACATTATTTTCAATTAATAGCAAAACAGATTACTAATTATCTTTCTTGTCAAAATTATGATAACTTATCTTTTCACATCACAGCGCGTTATCCAGAATAAGTGGTTTTCTGTTACTATTAGCAAGAAAGAGTCATTTCTCTTGCTATTTGCAACTATTTATTTATAATGGCAAGGTTTTGTTTAGAAAGAAATGTTTTTCTTGCCAGATTTCTCTCTAATGTCATTTAGCAAGAAAACTGAAATTTTAACTACAAAATTTTTTCTTGCTATTCAGTCTTGTTTTGTAGTGTCTATTATGAAAAGCAAGCTAATTCGATAGCAACAAAAATGAAATAGAAATCTAATTTAACTTTAAAAAATTATAATTTTGGAGCTAATGAGCTACCATAGTACTGGAAGAACTGCCATTAATTATTTTGTCCACAACTTCATATTCATGTTTTTGTCATAAAAATATGCTCAATCAATAACAAGAAGTAGACATTCTTCACTTTTCACAAAAATTACCAACAAAAATAAATATAGAACAGCAGAAGATGATTGAGTAGTTTAATAATAAAAGAAAAACAAAGATGTTTGTTAACGGACTAATAAAGTTGAATATTCACCATTCAGTTGTATATTACACTTCAAAAAAAGACGTGTAATTTTTTTTTTTTTTCATACAATCCACTTCGACAATTTATTTTTGTAATATATTTCCATAATCTACCTTAAAGAAACACTATAGAATATGTCATATGCATATTAAGGTAATATACCGAAAACAAATGTATAATAATTTATTATTTTGTTCTTGTACGTGGGAATATTTTTAATTACTTCTGAAACGAAATGAACTACTTACCTGTAATATTATTGTCTAACAATATTGGCCCGAGATTAAAAGCCACCTCATGCCATTTTTCTGTTATCTTTCGCATTGCAACTTAACATTCTAAAAAAAAATGTCAATCGTAATACTCTAATTATAATGTGCCATCTTCGTTACTTCTGCAATTAACGATACCACCAAGTTCCCAAACAAGTGTTTACTTATAAACATACGGTGGTGTGGTGTGGTGTGGTGTTTTGAGTGATGTGTCCACACCTCCACAAATCAATAATAATATAAAGATTTTATGTATATGATTACTGTGACACATGGAAAAGTGAGTTGAGAAAGAATTGGTAGTTTCATCCACTCAACCTCAAAATCATATGAAACAAAAGGTACGAGATATAGCCAGAGTCGTTGCGTACTGCTGCCACTGGTCTGTTCTTTGTACTACTACTATTACTATTATTTGCTCTATCCATGCTGATCAATTACATCGGAAAATCAGCTTCACAATTTGAAAAGTAAAAATAAAGAAACACGTGATAAATGGTGGCATTTGAAGAATAGGCTCTTATCATGTAGGAGGAAAGTGCATCCACATCAGCTGGCTGTGGCACTTCAACTCTTCATTATGCACATGTACGTGCGCTCTTCTGGAAAGCTATGCATCCCGTCCAGTTGCATATAACAGCATTGTTTGGTGTCTTGAATTTAGACAAATTTTTAATAAGTTACGATTCAATATGTGAGTCAACTCACCGTTTGTTACAGTCAGCGGACCTCATCAGCAATGCTGATGTGCCACGTAGACTTATTTAAAAGTGAATTTTAAGACTAAAATGCCATTGTTCTAATCTTCTCTTTCTCTCCTCTCATCTTTTTATCTAAGGTTGTAAATGAGTCGAACCACTTATTCAGCTCGATAAATGCTCGTTCGTAATGACGTGCTAAGTTTGAACAAATTTTGGAACTCGACAATGAAACAAGGCAAATTTGAATAATTCAAAATTTGACATGTAAAATTCACTATTAGGCTCGATAGAAAACTTGATAATAGGCTCGCAAATAAGTTTGCTATAAGACTTGCGAACAAACTTGATAATAGACTCTCGAACAAGCACGATTTCAGGGTCGGTTATCCATAATTAATACATAACCAAAAAGGAAGGAAAAAGAAAAGAAAAGAATAGTTGTGTTACTGTAGCATCTCAAAACAAGCTGTTCCATTCTGTCAGCAAAACAAAGGCATGCAAATGTGTGTTCACGACATTGCATTCCAATCTTACAATAACAGCATCATTGATGAACCATCATATTCTGTCTGATCCAGAACTTTTCAAAAACATTTCCTTCTTTCTAAATGAATAGTGACAAAGTTTTTTTTAATATAAAGAAAAATAAATTTAAAATGCAATTATGAATAATATACACTGCAAGCCAGAGAAGGGATGTGACAACATGCATCTAAAGCTGTTTCTGAGTTAATTTCAAGTATGCATTCTCAGAAAGAAAATAAGAGAACCTGGTTCTTCTTCTTTCTGAAATAACTAAACATCAAAGTCAACTATTTTTCTTTTATGATCCTTTCACTTCACTTTATTATTATTATTTTTTTGGTGTAATATTAGATAACAAAATTGCAGGAACTTCACATGTTAGCCTGCTGCAATCCACAGAAACTCCCAACCACACAAAAGAAAGAATCCTGCTTTACTGTTGTTTTCCATAGTCGTTGGCAACCAAATTGATGATGATTATGATAATGATAGAAGAACTAGATTTTTTTTTTTCTGATAAGGTGTTTTATTTGCTTCTATTGAAAATTGAACATTCAACGCTTTATCGTTGAATTGGTTTTAATATCAATAAACTACAAACTCATTGGTACAAACAATCAACTGGTCAAAATATTTATAAATATTTTTTAATGTTGGTTGAAATAAGTATTAATGCTCTAGCAGTGAATTTGTTTAATAATTATACGCCAATAAATGAAAATTTTTTCCAGCTCTAAAAAACAGTGGCAAAAAAAAATTTGCAGCTTGATGAACATTTGAATATCGATAGTACTGAGGCCAAAATTTTCTCTGCAATAATAAAAATGCATGCAATCAATGAGAGAATGGACCCTATTTTTTTTTGGATTTACTTATGCAACTTGTCGTTGGAGCAACAAACATGGCAGGCATAAATTACAAAATGTCAAAAATTTTCTGTAGTTTTCAATATTTTAATTTGCTTTTGCAAATGTTAAGATTATTCGTGTCTATGGAGTATCTCCTTTATATCAATCAAGAGACTAAAAAATCCATATTGGGGTGATATCATGTGGGTTCAAGAAGAAATTTGGATCGAGAAATTTTAGAGAAAAATTAAGTTGACATAAGCATATGTTCCAATGTTTGAAATTTAGCTAAACATAAAACAGACAGTGTACTAATGTAACTCATTTGTATTATAGTAAGTTTTACTATTATAAAGTTGAGAGTTTTATTTTTAATAAGAACAACTTCATTTTCTCATAACAAAAAAGACAAACAGTGTATTTTTAGTTCTAAAAGAAAATAACCCAGATTGAATAATTCATTCTGTTAAACTTTTATCATGAATTGATAATGTAACAAGCTGATATAGTATCCCAAATTAACGATACTTACCATATGCATATATGATTGCAACTTGTGCATTTTTGCTTCGTGGAACTCCTTCGTGCCACATCATGTCGATACCAGACCCATTTTGCCACGTGGCATTTCCTTCTAGCAATGTCACACCAGTTAATTATTGAAAAATTGTTGACTATTTCTTAGGCTGTCACAACGAGGTTCGGAACAGGACTACTGTTTCTAGTTTCTTAGATCGGGATGCGAGTAGTCCGTCCTCTTGCGGGATGACAGACTACATTACCAGTGACAAATCAATTTTTTTTAAAAAAATCAAAATCAAACGATCCAACGGCCAGATTTACTCCAACGGGATTAAAATAAAATTGTGTTTAATGGAAAGCTGAATAGACGTTCCGCGAGACTCTTAAAGTAACTCCTGAGTTACGGATGAAAAAACTGAGGGGATAAGAACTGAGAACTTTAATAAAATAACAATAAAAACGCTGAGCAGGCGTCCCGCGGGACGACTTCAAGGATTCTGAGTTACGAGTAGCCTTATAAAAGACTGAAAAGTCGAGACACATAATGATATTTTTTAGCGAATTGGACATTTATGATGGCAAGCACAAACATGGTTATTTCACTTCTTATGCCTTTTTTTTTAAGCAAAAAGAAACTAAGCAGAAGACAGCTCCAATGTGATCATTATGGAGCCAAAATGCTGCGATGGTAAGTAAGAAGAGGAGAGCATAAGACAATGACTATTCACATAGTGAGGCAGAGGTTTTCATCAATATATTAGAGAGAAAGGGACACCTCAAAAGAGAGCACCCCCACGCAATGCACCCACTGCCACTGATCCCATATAATGAAATCACTAGTGGAGCCAACCACTGTTTTATCATAAACTATACTCACATGAGTTTGCAAATAAAAATTCATTTTAATACAAGAGCACTCTTTCCCATGTATGAGGCCTCCTGTATTTTTTTTTTTAAGGGATTCCTCTTTTTCATTATTAATTTATTATATTGCTTCACCTCACTTCACTATGCTATTTGGTGTATTTAAGATATAATAATGAACAAAATATTTTCATGATCTTCTAATTGGACATTTTTTTGGCACCAATCACATGGTATTTAGGGTATTCATACTCTAAATTATAATAATTGGTAATTCATATTTTAACTATCAAATATAATAGATATATCTAAAATATGAATAAACATGTCTCTCTCACACTCTAAATCTAAAAAACACTTGTTAGATTTGAACCTAAATTAATCAAATACAAAAAATATATATATTCAAATACTGAGTAATTTAATAAAGAAAAACTCTCTCTCCATTTTTTTAACTTACAGCTATTTATAGTCGACTCTAATACATTCAATTTGTTTCTATTACTTTTAAATATATCTACCAATATATCAAAAGGATAATTTGATAGATAGATATATATATATATATATACACACTAAAAAACTCCATTAACAGTCCATGTTTCTCTCACTAACATATTAAATAAACTAAATCGTAAAACAAAATAATGTTTAACAAAGCAAAATGATTTGGGTTTCAGGTAAATACAAGAGCTCTCTTTTCCATGCAAGAGAACTTGATTTTTCTTCTCCTTTCCTTTTTCTTTTGAAGTGGAAGATCAAAGGCATAAATATCTCTTTGCTTTTGCTTTTCAGCTCTCTCTTTAAGGCTATTCCATCTTCTAATAAAGCTCTAATGCACACATTAACATGAAAATATATACAGAGAGAGAATTGGTATTTGGTCCCAAAGAAGACTGTGCAGTAGGGAAACCAAGAAGAAGGAATAAAGTTGATCAAAACACCAAAAAGAAAGCTTCCACTGGTTCCTTCTTCCATGCAACCTATGAATACAACATAATTATATATTGATCATTCAACAAACATAGTAATGATATATTAATAATCATCATCTTTTTTACTTCTTACAAACTTACTGTCAAATTGCAGGCA
>CAODLS010510159.1:0-16797 GCA_948243855.1 Flueggea neowawraea
ATTCTATTAGTAATTAATAATAATAATTTATAGAAAAATGAATTTTTGAGAGAGTGTAGAAGAGATTGAGAGATAAAAAATGGTGTAAAATTGGTAAGAATGAGGTGGGGTATTTATAGAGTTGAAAAAATAAAAAAATAACAAAAAAAAGAAAATAACATTTGGAACAGCCGGTTAAACCGGCGGTTCGACGGTTTTTAAAACGAGAAACCGGAACCTAAACCGTAAACTGTCGGTTTTAATTGGCCGGTTCCAGTTTCAGTTCGGTTCCGATTTTGATCGTTTTAACCGGTCCGATTTCGATTCGGTTCGTCGATTCCGGTTGGATTTTTACAACTCTAGGCGGAAGCATGCTATAAGAAGTGGGGTCCGTGGAGCCCACTGTCCCATAATTTTCATTAAATAGTATACTTTTTTTATGTTTTTATTATATTTTATTTTGGATTAAATCAATCGTATAAAAAAATATTCACTTTCACAAAATTTAGAAAAGTTTTATTTTTAAATCACAATCTCTGTGTTTGGTATGTTCTTTTAAATTATAGAATTCATTTAGAAATTTATTTCCTATATTTCGTGCGACTTTCTAAAAAATTTTAAATCTTTTATAAATGAAAGAATCAATTTTAATTATATTTTATTCATTTTCAAATTCCATTAACAATGTGTTTGGTATAAATGAATTTACAAAATTTTGTAACATTCATTCGTAAATCAGTTTAGTCAATTCTTGGTGTGACACTCCATTCCTAAAATACTCATACATAACATATACACATTCATGAATACATTGTATATGGTTTTCATAATTAATTTCAGTTATTTATAGTTATAATTTAGAATTCAAAGATAAATATTTCAAAAATTAGTTAAGAATCAATTATTTGATGTAATCGCGTAACCACGTCAATTAAAAGTATAGTATTGTAGTTATTGTTAGATAAAAATACTACTTTATACTTGTACTAACTAGGACCAAAAACTAAATTAAAAGGAGTTGATTAAGTATCTGAACAAAATAAATAAATATGCTAAGAATTAGAAAAAAGAAAAAAAAAAAAGAGAAATAAAGTTAGAAAAATGTGAAGCACTAGTCTTAAACTCAAATTGATGGTATAAAAACAAATAGTATAATCAACGGAGACAAGCAAAGATTGAGATATTACCTCTCTGTCCAACAGAAACAGCAGGGAAAAAGATCACATCAAGTTTTAGCAGTTGAACCACGACTTTAATGGACGAGAGCAATCAATAAAACACAATCTAGATATCGACTAAAGATCAAGACCACTTAGGAAGACTAAACTTCCTTACTTTTTTTTGAATCCAAACAAGGAATAAGAGAGTGAGTAGGAGAGAAGTGAGAGTGACTGATGTGGGTCAAGAAAAATGGAAAAAGTGAAAATAAATATCTCCCTCTTATTTTTATATTTATTTTCCTCTTTATCCATTCTTTTTATTTTCTTTTCCTTTTTTCCGTTTCTCTTATTCTTGCATATACAAGAACAAGAGAGAATGTTATAGAAAATGGGTTGGGCTTCTCAATAAATCAATTGGGCTTTCTCGACCCATAATAAAAGCCCACGACCAATTAACTTGTCAATTAATTCAATAACTTACAGACCTCGTTTCACCCATTAATGTCATAGGCAGACTCGGTTTTCCAAAATCTCCTACTCGCACATGACGGTACGGTTCATCATCATGGAACATGGTTATTACTCACATAACCATGCTCAATCCCTATGTCATACTGGCAAATAGACCGTGCCACCAGCATACGTCAAGAATACAAACACTAAACACCTATTAGAGTTGTACATTGATACTGACTAACAGATTCTACTGTCGTAGTGTTTTCAATACAAGCTCATACCTATAAATGAAATTTGTGTATGCCTCTCCCTAGAACTTTTTTTACAATTGCTGCTTCCATTCGCAATTTTGATATCAAGGAAGCTTTACTCATGTCCACATATTATGACAAACAATGATAGACGCCTATGCAAATGTTGAGACTAGTGTGAATGCATCATTAAAAACGATCTTCACTTCTTACACTAAACGACTCACCTTAGTCAAATTCACTTGCTTAGTGTAATACGCTTGGTCGAATAAAGCATAATCATTAGTGGTACACTAAAGTAGCCTAACTTAACTAAGTATTTCTAATGTGTTAAGGGTCTTAAGGGATGAGCCACCGAGAATCGTACATTCACGGTAGGGTTTCACACTAGAAAAAGTGAGATCATTATTTATAATTTTTTCATCCCAATGGTCGTATATAGCACACATGGTATTATCATATACTGTGGTGTTCTATCATTCCCTTGGAGGAACACATGTTTATAAAATTTATTAACACCACACAAAAACTTTAGTAAAATGTATTTCGTCATTTTAACCTTAATCCATCACTTAATAGGATTACTTCTGTCTTTTAGACAGAATACGCTAAAAGACTCTCAATTTTTAGCATATGATCATTTGATGATCAACATAAGAGTTCATCATATGGCGTATATTCCTTTTCATATGACTTATCTTGCCTTTTTACAATGATCTCACAATTGTAAAATGCAAGACGACTTCTTGATTATGAACATAATCTTGATTTCATGTTCAAAATCGACCTCATCTTAGTCCTTGCCCTACATATTACAAAACTAAGGTAAACACCCATGTGGATGGGTTACTTTTCTGTCCAACATGCTCTTCTACTAACGAATATATACTCACAACATTTTTATATGTGTATTGCAAACAATGAAATTTCACAGATAAAACATGATTTTATTTATGGACCAAAAATCATGACAAGAGAATATAGAGTATTATTTTACATCCTATGCAAACCTAAAGAGATAACATGTGTAATGAAATCTTGTCTAGCTAAGGTCTTAGTAAATGGATCTGCAATCATTTCACGTATAGGAATATACTCTAATTTCATCTCTCCTCGTGCAACTATATCTCTAACAAAGTGATATTTGATTTCGATGTGCTTAGTCCTTCCATGGTACCTCGGGTCATTGGAGTAAGCAATCGATGCTTGACTATCACTGTAAATAGTCAAAGGGTCTTGAGAAGCAGTTAACCGCAAATGGTTAAGCAGCCTCTTCAACCAAATAGTCTATTGCACTACGACAGACTTAGCTATGTACTCAGATTCTATTTTAGACAATGCTACGCTAGTCTCAATGTTTGCATAGGGTCTCCAGGGGTCTTCACTACAGGTCTTCAGAGGGTCTCCGTTGGAGGTCTTTGAATCTCACTTTTTTTTAAAGAAATTTAGCTTAATAAATTTTTTTCATATCATTTTCTAAATTATATATGTTTATAAATTATTTGATTTAACCAAAAATTTTAGACAATAATAAATCTGGAAAATAATTTTTGATGGTCTCTGGGGGTCTTCAAAACGTGTGATTTTGTAATTAACACAATTAGAGCAACAACTAAGGTTCCAACCCTAGCTGTCGCCGCCACCATCTCCAACAATCGCCTAGCCTATCAACGTCTCCACTTGCCATAACAAAAACATCAACGACCAACGAAAATCAATAATTTCAAAAAATATTTTTTTTATACAATGTTTACAAGGTCTTTGCGCCGCCCGATCTTTGTTTAGGTCTTGCCTCCACGATCACCACTAGATCTCCTTGCGTTGCTAGATCTCGTCACTGTCGCAGTGTCGGATCTGGATAGGAAGAAAGAAGATGACGAAGAGGAGAGAGAGAGAGAGAGAGAGAGGAAGAGAGAAAATGACTGAGAGGAGTGTAAAATCCCAATTTGCAGTGGAAATGACACTCCAAGAGGGCGGTGAATTGAATTTTCAGCAGGTTCAAAAACTTTGTTGAAAAATCTTTTGCAAACTAACACAAATAACAAAGTTTTTTTAAATCAAAATCAAAGTCGAATATGGAGGCTCTAAAGATCTAATCCACACACTCAATAATGAATCAAATGCAAATGTAAATCAAATAAAGAAAGTAAAGAACAGTAAGGGAGAGAGAAAATCAACACTTAATATTTATAGTAGTTTGGTCTTCTTGACTTACGTCCACTCTTCTAGATTCACTAGAGAGTTCAATTAACTATCTCCTTACTTCTGGGTGGAGGAAAACCATTTTCAACAACTTGTTTTTGCAGGATTAACAAGCAAAATGTTACACCTTATTTTTGTGGATTAAAAAGAAAACCGTTACACTTGTTTTTAGGACAAAACAAGCAAACCACACCTCTAGCTTTTATGGGATCAACTAGGACACCAAACCACTAGTTTTTGCAGGATTAACTAGCAAACTAAACCACTAGTTTTTGTGGGATTAACTAGCAAACCGTTCACCTATTTTTTACGGGATCAACTAGAAAACCGTTCACCTAGTTTTTGCGGAATCAATTAAAAAGTCGTTCATCTTGTTTTATAGACAAAATAAGAAAACCAACATTAGTTTTCCTAAGCTTACTAACAACCTCTCTTTTTTTTCACAGGCTCTATAAGAAAACCTATCTACCCTCAATCAAATACCTTAATTGTTACAAAACAACCTAAAATAAAATTCACAAGTGAATGGCTCACATGGGTTAGAAAAGGTAGAAAAGAGAGATAAAATGAATGACAAGCTTTAGCACATGTCTCTCTCTTTTCTCTTCTGTTTTTGGACTTCTATTTATAGATACTCTTCGAAATATAGTCGTTGGAGCCTTGAAATAGCCGTTGGATCCTTGAAGTAGCCATTGGAAAATAAGACAAATTCTGCTCAATACTGACGTCACCCTTCATTACGTGCGTTGTTCTTCTTTTACGTGTGTAGTTCTTCGTTCCATCTGAGTTATGTGTGTTGTGTATGCAAGCCTACATGCATTAATGGAACTCCAGTGGTCTCGACTTTATGTAGATCAACATCTATATGCGTTACTTCTTTACTGCGTACGTTGATCTTGAGTTCTATGTGCATAGTACTACTTTCTACGTGCATTGCTTAAACAGAAAAAATAAACTTAAAACAAACCTAAAATGAACCTTAAAAATAAAACTTTTGAAAATTTTTTTTTTTGAAAAAATTGCCCCACACTAATCCCAACTTAGCTAGGTTGATTGTAGACCTGTTTGGCATTGTCTCTTGATAACCCAGCTAGGATGGCCTTCTAGAAAGACAATGGGACCAAAGTATTCATTGAAGGGTAATGAGTGGGAATGGGGGATAGAACCCATACAAAGTCATTGTACAAAAGCTGGGAGAATTCCCCAGAGATATGATGGATCTCATGGTAACCTACTAGAAGTCCTAAACCAAACTGTGCTAACTAATTTGCACTACAATTAGCTTCTCTAATTACATGATTAATAGACACTATCCAAGGGAGTTTAAGTAATTCTCAGATAGTATTGACCAAAGCATGTTGGTGGCCCTTCTATACTTCAGGTTTTTGTGCGATCTCTACTGCCAATGAGGAATCCGACTCTAACAAAATGTGCATGTAGCCTCATTGCCAAGCCATTTCTAGTCCATACTTAATCGCCGACAGCTCAACAAAGAGAGGAGAGCAGGAACCAAGATTCACGGTAAAGCACCCCTCCGCAATGCCTCTAGAGCTTCTAATCAATCCACCCACAGTGCTAGCATATCCATTCGTTGCGCAACACCATCTACATTTAATTGACAGTCCCAATAGGAGTTTTAGTCCACGTAATGTCAAGTCGGTCTTTCTTCCTTAGACACTGAACCTTAGAGAGTCTCTACTTAGCAATGGAGAAATGTTGAGCAACTCGGATACTTTGGGCATACAACATTGTGGGAGTGATTTTCTCAAATAGAAGTTTATTTCGAGCTCCCCATATATGCCAAGCCATGATGCTAAAAAGTAGAGGCCATGTGATATTGAAGTGCTGCAGTTTGGTCATTTGCAAATTGAAACATAGCCAACCCTGGAGATCTAAAGATAAAAAATTATGTCGCATCTCACTAGGAATAATGCAAAGCCATTGCTTCTAAGCAAAAGGGAAGTCACGCAATGCATGGAGCATTGTTTCATTGGGGTTAGAACAGCTCGCATTGGAAGAGAGATGTCGTTTAAATCTTTGGGAGTTGGATAATAATTTAATCTTAGTGCTTAGCCAAAGAAAGGATTTCACTTTCTGAGGGCATTCAATTTTCTAGAGTATGCTCTAGATGTTTCCATAACGATTGTCATAAGCATTAGCCTCAGAATCTGAAGTAATTTAAATATTTGAGGATATAGAAAACTTACCAGAGGAAGTGTGTTTTCAAACTGCCCTATCTTCAATATTTTCATATAGCAATAAGATGGAGAGTTTGGCCAGCAAAGTATGGGCCAACAAAAGGTTCAGATTCAGGGTGCCAGTCGACATATGAAGCATGCGTTCATCAATAACAACAGTGGCGTGGTTGATTAGAGGACCAGTGTCTTTTAGCCAATCATCAAGCCAGAATCTCACATTTCTCCCATGTCCAATCGACCAACATATAGCTTCAGAGGCAAAAGAGGACACCGACATTATAGCCATCCAAAGAGGAGACCACACATACCTTCTTGTATGAGCAAAGTTAGGAGCTTTATTCACAGTTGAGCATAAAAGCCTTATTCACAGTTGAGGTTGGGGACAAACTAAGTCCACCTTCTAGTTTCGGCTTACATATGGAATCCCAGCTGACTAAGTGAACCTTTTTCTCTCCCTTATAACTTCCCAACAGAAATTTTCTGGTAAGGGCATCGAGTTCATCACACAGGGTCTTAGGAATTGGTGTTGTCTGCATTGTATAAAGGGGTAAGGAAGATAAGACTGATTGGATTAGAGTCAGTCTCCTTGCGAGGCTAAGACAATTGCTCTTCCAACCTGCCAGGCGTTTATGAAAATTCTATAGGATGTGGCTATAATTGGCTCTTGTGATCCTTCCTTGGAAAAGGGGAACACAGAGATATAGGCCCAAATTATTGACCTTTTCAAAACCACTTGCGGAACTGAGAGAGCTAGCCATAGCCGAAGATGTATTTTTTGAGCAGAACAATTTGTTTTTTTTGTGTACTAACTTTGGCCCTTGTTGCAACACAAAACTTGTAGAGGCAAGATAAAATAATAGACATATGTTCTAGTGATTCGCCAAATAGAACTAGGTCATTGACAAAAAACAAATGTGAGATACTATGGTCGTTTCTGCCTATTTTTAATGGATGCCATAGGTCATTATTGACCGTCTCTTTGATTATGTGAGCTAATCTTTCCATGCATAAGACAAATATGTATGGAGAGAGTGGATCACCTTGGCGGATTCCACGGGAGGGCACAAAAGACTCAATTTCTTCTCCATTCCAAATCACCTTGAAGTTCACTATTGTGATACAATCCATAATTAGGTGGATGAGATAGTCCGAGAAAGACAAATATGTCAATACCCACTAAACCATGTAGAAGAGGTTGAATCTGGTGGACTAGAAATTTAGAGCGAAATTTGTGATTAACATTGCAGAGGCCAATTGGTCTAAATTGGGACATCCAACTGGGATTTGAAACCTTGGGAATTAAAGAGATGAGAGTGTTGTTAATAATACTCCCCTATTGTTCTTTGTTAAAAAGCTTACATATAAACTTCATAAAATTTTCCATGAGGGTGTACCATTGTGATTGGTAAAATAGTGTCGAGATACCATCAAGGCCTGGGGGCTTTATGGCCATTCATGGAGAAAACAACCTTATGGACTTCCTCTTCAGTGGGTAAAGTGTAGAGGGAGGTGCTTTAGGCAGTAGAAAGTGACGAGAATGTCACATTTGTGTTCAGCGTGGTTACAATCCCATCATCCTCATAAAGAGACCTAAAGAAGAAGACCGCCATAGCTTTTAATGTATTGGAGTCTGTGATTCTTTCCCCCTCATATGAACGAAGAGACAAAATCCTTCTTTTAGCAGCCTTTATAACAGTAGATTTATGGAAATAAGCAATGTTTTGGTCCCCTAGGGCCAGCCAACTATCCCTTGCTTTTTGCTTCCAAAATGTTTCCTCTTGTACAGAGACCATGCCTAACTCCACTTCCAGGTTTTTGTTCAGCTTCTTCAGAAATTGACTAGGTTGTTTTTCAAGTGCTAATTGCACTCCTCTCATTCGATTGAGTAATTTTTTCTTCCTGTAAAATATATTGCCAAAATGTGTTTTGTTCCAGTAGATAGCAACATCAGTGAATGTAAAGAGACTTTCAAGGAAGGAACAGTTGGGTCCCCATGATTGTTTAACAATTTGACTAAAACTATCATCCAATAACCATGCATTTTGGAACTTGAAGGGACTGGGGGGGGTGCTGCCAAGATTTAACTGCAGTTTGACTAGTAATGGTCGATGATCTGACTTTAACATCGACAAATGATCGACAAAGATTCTGGGAAGGCTAATTTCCATTGAGAATTGCATACTGCCCAATCAATCTTTTCTGACACCAAGTTTCTATTCAAAGTAAAATGAGGACCTCTAGCTTTAAGATCAAACATGCCACAAATATCTAGGTAGCTAGCAAATTGACGGGAACTATGGAAAGGGAAAATACCTCTACCTTGTTTATCCTCAACTCAAAGCATTGCATTAAAGTCCCCTGCGAAAAGCCACGGTTCATCCACTAAGGGAGAGACATTTTGAATTCAATCCTACAGATCTTTATGAACCACTGGAATAGGGCTTCCATAAACTGCTGTGAAGTGATAAGAAAAATTATTAAATTTAATCTGCATATGGATAAACTGTCGAGAACAGGCCAAATTAACAATAGATAGGTTGGGGTTGGACCAAAGCACCCAAATACCCCCTGAGAAACCTTGAGCTTCTTTTTTGATATTATTAGCAAAGTCAAGTTTCCTGATAATGGAGTCTTCTTTTTGACCACTGCATCAGGGCTCAATCAACACCACAATCAGCGAACGATAAACTGAGATCAAGGTCATACATTCGGTTCCAAATATGCGATTGGAACATCCTCTGCAATTCCACAGTAATATCATGGTAAACAAAAGAAAGAAGTCCAACATGCAGTTAGTTAGTGGGTAAGCTGCTGGATGGCAGCAATATCATCTTCATTAAGAATCATCTCTATGTCTATTGAGGTATTATGAGTTGCATTATTATCAGCATCCATGTCGGAGGGGCCAACATTCGAGTCTTTCATGCCCCTTGAATCTTCTACCTAAGTTGAAGAAGGACAGATAGAATTTGTAACCATCGGGGTGGAAGTGTTTTCCACTGGGAGTGTAGGTGTTGTGGGGGAAATGTTTGGGTAAAAACTTGTGTCTCAGGTGACTCCACTGATTCAGTAGGATGGGATGGTTTTGCCTCTACCATAAGGCGAGCCTTCAGGCAATGGTCATTTGAATGCACTCTCAATGAGAGGCTGGGACTTTGGGCTAATATGACATCAGCCAAAGGAGGGGATCCTCTCTGGTTTAGTTTAGGCAGGGCAGCAACAACTAGTGTTGCTTTGGGAAGGGGAGGGGGAATTTTCCTTACCAGAGGTTGCTTTTGTGTGCTTGGCCGAGACCCGACTTGAGCTTGTCTCTTTTGTCCCCAAACCTATTGAGGTTGGGTTCCAGAGGTTTGTTTAGGTGTTACTAGTGAATTATTCTTAGAGGCTAGGGAACTAACAGGAGAGACTGACTCCACAACCTCAACTAGAGCTGCAACGCGTGATCCAACTAGCCCTTGTGGTCACTAGGTGATTTTCTCCTTTACAGAGTTGTTACTTTGGTTTTTATCCTTCAGTTGGGAAGCAGGAGGATTGGCATTTGATTGTTTCCGTTGGTTTGGCTTTTGAGCCAGCATCCAGTTGCCAAAATCGTTAAATAACTCTGGCATGGTATCTTCAATACTTACTTCAGGGATTTGGGGGACCTGAACTTCAGGAGCTAAGTTGGTATCCATGTTTGTTGCAGCAAGGGCTTGAGGACAACCCTCTTTTCTGTGGCCATATTTCCCATATAGGAAACATACTGTGTGCAATCCTTCGTATTCAACTTTGAAGATACGTTGCTGAAGCGAAATTTAGACACCAGGGGTTTATCCAAGCCGACCTCAATACTAATTCTCGCGAATTGCCCACACAATGCTTCTAGGCGATTTCATCCACTCGTAGGGTTTTCCCCAGTTTGTTTCCAACTCTGGCTAGGAAAATCTTGTTAAAGAAATGCACTAGAAGGTGAGGAATACACACCTAAACCGCCATCCTTTTTAGTGAGGCTGTTTCCAGATCGAATCCGGAGTACCAATGATGTCCTGCTAAATAATGGTCAGAAATAAGCCATAGGCCGCCAAATAGAGCGGTTTCATAATCCACATCTGAAGAAAGACGAATGATATAGAAATCGTTACCCACATCTGTAACTATCATTGTGCCTTTCAATTGCCAAAGCTGGGTGATCCATTTGTAAATAATGGAGAATCCCAAGCGCTTACCCACAACCTTGATGATTAGGGTTTTTCGCCATAGTATACACATACTAACATACTCCTCTTTGGTTAGATTGATCGACTGACAGGTAAATCTTTTTAAGCTATTTTGAAAACCTAATTGTGCCACAATAACTCTCACACGACATATCGGAGAAGAGAGGCTAGATCTGTCACGACAAGGCCCAGATCTGGCGACGTGGAGCTAGGAGGAGGGGGAAGAGAACGAGGAGAAAATCGAGGAGAACAAGAGCAATGACGTGGAGACTGAGGAGAAGAACAAGCCCGATAGCGAGATCGAGCAGTGAGGAGACGAGTGCGAGCATGAGAGAGAGGAGATAAGTAAAGGCACAACGAGAACAGAGAGAGAGAGAAAACGAGAACAAACAGAGGATGAGAGAGACACCGAGAACAACTACACGAAAAAGAGAGATTGACCGAGCTGGAGACAAAGCCAAGATGAGAGAGGTCGGGGGAAGAAAGAGAGATTGACGATGGATGATAGTAGAGAGAAGGGAAAAGAGAGAAAATAGAGAGAGAAGGAAAGAAACAACAAAGGAGCGCGAGAAAAGGGGAAGGGACAAATGACACAGGAAGAGAGAGACGTGAGAGAAAAAGGAAATGAGCTAGGAAAATTTTATTAAAAAAATTAGCCTACGGAGATTTGATATTGCCATATAGAAAGATAACGTTAACATATAGAAAGATAATTGCCCCCCCTCCCAAAGGGGTGCTTGAGTTGCCGTTGGAAGTGAGGACCCAGAGGGAAACACTCCAACAACTAGAGGAGGGAAGTCAGGAGGGGCAGGAAGACCCCCCGGAGGTGGGTCGGCCATGGTTTCGACAATGATGACACTATAGCAAAAAGCTTCGGCACAAAACCCAAGAGAGAGGTTTTCTTTTTCCTTACTTTTTGAAAACCTTTTTAAGGTATTTCGAAATTCTAAAAATCTTTAAAACTTCCAAAACTTTTCTAAAAATCAAAAATAAACCATCATCACCATAAACAATTAGATCCAGTAATTATAAACCATCATCATCACCAGAAATTTTCTGGAAAATAAAAAATAAATCGTCATCATCACGGCAAATTTTTTGAAAAATATTTTTAAGCTATTTTGAAAACCTAATTGTGCTGCAATAACTCTCACATGACATATCGGAGAAGAGAGGTCAGATATGTCACGACAAGGCCCAGATCTGGTGACGTGGAGCTAGGAGGAGGGGGAAGAGAACGAGGAGAAAATCGAGGAGGACAAGAGCAAGGACATGGAGACTGAGGAGAAGAACAAGCCCGAGAGCGAGATCGAGCAGTGAGGAGATGAGTGCGAGCATGAGAGCGAGGAGATAAGTAAAGGCACAACGAGAACAGAGAGAGAGAAAACGAGAACAGACAGAGGATGAGAGAGACACCAAGAACAAATACACGAAAAAGAGAGATTGATCGAGCTGGAGACAAAGCCAAGATGAGAGAGGTCGGGGAAAGAAAGAGAGATTGACGATGGATGATAGTAGAGAGAAGGGAAAAGAGAGAAAATAGAGAGAGAAGGAAAGAAACAACAAAGGAGCGAGAGAAAGGGGGGAAGGGACAAATGACACAGGAAGGGAGAGACACGAGAGAAAAAGGAAATGAGCTAGGAAAATTTTATTAAAAAATTAGCCTACGGAGATTTGATATTGAGGCCCCTTATTTTTGAGTCAGGTGTATATGGAAGGCCGAACGTGTATCACATTGACTAATAAAATAGTGTTCAAAGTGAACGACCAAGAGATGGTTCTTAACATTCGACTTTTTAAGTTCAGTATCTAATTAATACGAATTCGATTGAAATGGAAGTCTTGGCGGGCATATTCGAATTGAATAAAACTCTAGTTCGCAAACGTCAACCTAATTGATCAAATTCATTTCCCCGGCTAAGGGGGCAGTATGTGGCTCCTAGTTGCACATACGAAAAATTGGACACGATTCCTAAGAGTATTTTAATAACTACTGGACACGGAATGACCCAGAGATCAATCGCATAAGCATCGGGTTAGACACGCAAATCCCAACTTGAGAGTAATTAAACATTTACTTGCCCTCCAAGAAATACATTTCATTCCATAACCGCCAAAAGAGAACTTTCTATTACTGTTTAGGTCACCCAAATCCTGGAAGTTTCCAATACATACAAATTTCCTTCTCCACCATTGATGCTGCCACGTGTTCTCAGATACCAGTGACCACCACGCTGCTTCCGAAAAACAATTGCTGAGCTGTATTTTAAATTTTAAATATAATAATTGGTTGTCGCACGTGCAAGTTTCTCTTCTTTTTTTTGTTTATTTTTTTTCCTCCTTTTACCTTCTCTAATTTTAGTTTGCCGTAATGTTTAAAAAATACTAATTGACTAATCCCACCAAAATTATAAAATTGCATGATTGATAACAGAAAATATAGATAATTCAACTTGAATAAAAAAGTAATTAAAAATAAATAATACTTGAAAATAACAATGTAAGGACCAAGAGAATAACATATTGCATATTGAATATAAGATTTCAAGAGAGTAGTATATAACAGTTTTTATAAATTATTAATAGTAAAATTTGAAGATAACAGCAGATTTTTTTTTATATATACATGTAATGAAATTTTATTTTTAATTTTATTCAGTTAAAGATAATAAAAAAATGCGAATAGGAATGAAATTGTAATTACACGCTACTAGAATATTTTGTAATTTAAAAAATACGCTATATGCAGTGGTAAAACTAAGATTCTGACTAAACAAGGGCTAGATCTCTAGTTAGCCTAAATTCTGCCAATGCGATTAAACTTGAATGTACATATATAGAAAAACATTAAGTCAAATATTTGAATATATGTAGTAATTATGCAACTACTTTTGCACACTTAAGCCGAGAGATGGTCGAGAGATTGTAGTCGATTTCTACGAGTCGTCATGTTCTGAAAGTGTCGCAAAATAGCGTCGTTATCAATAGTTGTAAAAACTTCTTTCTCGATGTATACCACCAAGAGGTAGGTCAACCATTCATTTGCCATCCTATTTTGCAAATTAGTCTTGATAATATTCATGGAAGAAAATACTCTTTCAATAGATGCAATTGCAACTAGAAGAAGCAATGCTAATTAAAAAAAGTGAGATCAAGAGCATCTTAGAAAAGACTGTAAATTCTAATAGCAAGGATTAGAACTAACGCTTGGATGATGCACTTTGGTCTTACAAAATTGCTTACAAGACCCTATTATGTATTTCTCCTTATAGACTGGTTTATGGTCAAGATTGTCACCATCCTATTAAGATTGGGCACAGGACATATTAGTCGATCAAATGGTGCAACTTGAATTTTGCTAAAACCGGGTAGCAATGAAAACTCCATCTTCACAAATTGGAAGAGATAAGAAACAATGCCTATAAAAACACATCCAAAACTAAAGTGTTTCATGATAGTCAACTTACTGAGATTACGTTTAAAGGTGGTCATAAATTACTCCTCTTTGATTCAATTTTAAAGTTAATAGTCACCACCTAAAATTTTTTTATGAAAGATTTGAGGTATACCCACTTGAAATAAATCACATTACATTCTGTCCAATTTTAATTTCTATGATTTAACTTTTTACGTGAAAAAAAAAGTGTGTACAGAGATTGAAAACGTCAAAATTATGGCAGCCACCAAGTGTGAGGTGTAGTTCAAGGGGGAAAAAAAGAAAAATAAGTGTGAGGAGGTGGATGACTACGGTCAACACTTGGTCAAAAACAATGTGGTAAATTTGTAATATTTGAGTGAAGATAGTCCGGTCAAAGTTTAGTCAATGCAAGGAGTGGGAGACTCATAATTTTCACCATATAATTCCAGGTTGGAAAAAAATTGGGACAGATTTTTCTTCTTCCTTTCCTCTACAATGCCGGACCCTAGCATCAAACCACCTCCACTTGTTGTCACATTATAGCTACTCGCAGCCGCCGTTTTGTGAGAGCCCACTCTTAGCTTTTCACCATGTTGTTCACCCTCCGTCCACCCTTCTGCACCCCCTGTTTCTGCCTTTCAACGGCAGGGGTGGAACTCCGCCGAAGGAGGCTCCCATGACCCTCCGACGACGAAAAGCGCCTGCTTGTAACCGTATAACTCTGCACCTAGCTATATGTTTATGATTTGGTGCCAAAACAAACATATTTGATATTTAATAAGCCTTATGATATTAACATTATGCTCTATGCTATAAACTGCCAAACAAGCCCCTAAAAGACTGCCACTTATCCATCCATTCCCCCATTTTGACAATTATCACCGCTTGAAATTTCTATAAATATTTTCGTTATAAGATTGATTTGTATTACTAGTCATCCAAAAGTTGTACACTATGATAGGACATTTCCAATTGATTATCATAATATTAAAAAAATGAACCCGATTGGAGTAAAATTAATTAGATTGTAGAATTAATTTCCAATTCAGTAATTAATACATAGAGTAATTGTAAGTTTATTGAACAAGATACATATACGCATAGGACAAAAAAAATAGAAATCCAATTGGCAAAGAAATTGTCCTCACCACGTTTCATCAGCCAGCCCAAGCTAGCCAGGACGACCAAATTAGCGCAGTACAACTACAGTTAGAACGTACACTAATATCGTATGTGCTAAATTAAAAAAAAATAAAAATAAAAATGAAAATCTACACCTATAAATACCTCCCAGGATTGCCTTGCGAAACAAGATACCAAATACCCAAAATAAATACGCTCTCTCTTCGGTTACCCAAACCACAACAGGAAAAACCAAAATACCCATTTAACCTTCTTTATTACAATTAAATATCTTTCAATTAGGTGGTTCATTCGTTGATGGCGGCGGTGATGAATCGTGGCGGAGCCAGGTTGGTGGGCAACTCCATGACGGCGGTGCTCCTCCGTGCAGGGAAGCCTTCTGCTCCGGGCGTTGGTGCTGTAACGGGGATGTGGATTCGAGGTCCGTTGGTGGGAGCACGGAGCCAGACCACGATTGCTCTTGGGGGTGAAAATGAAAAGAAAGAAGAAAATAGGGCTCAATCTGTAAGCGGAGACAATAACAAGGACGAGAAGGGGATTGTGAGCTACTGGGGCATTCAGACGAGTAAGGTCACCAAAGAGGATGGGACTGAGTGGAAGTGGACTTGCTTTAGAGTACGTTGTGTTTCGTTTCTTCTTGTTTTTTACTTTTAAATATCTCTGATGAAATTTGAATCTAAGAATCTGGCGTGTTGGTTTCATTTTTTTGAGTTCTACTTGTGAGGATTTAAAAAAATGATGATGAAGTTTTTTGGTTAATATTCATTTGGTTGGTGACTGAAGCCATGGGAGACGTACTCAGCGAACTTGTCAATAGATCTGAAGAAGCACCACGCTCCAACGACTTTGATGGACAAAATGGCTCTCTGGACAGTCAAAGCTCTCAGATGGCCGACTGATATTTTCTTCCAGGTATATTATTTTCGCTACTTAGTTACAAGGAGTGCATGAAGATGATCGTCTTGGACGAAAATCAATTTGTTGAATCTGTCTTGTTTTCCAAGAGGCATAGTTATTGTTAATGTTTAGTTCTTGCTTCCTTTTATTTTGGAGATGTCAGAACACACACACACACGCGCACACACACATATATATATATATGTATATTATTTATTTATTTTAGAAATAATTTGCTGAGACGACTTGATCTAGGATCCATTCCTTTTTTTAAAAAAAAAAAATCTTTTTTCATTTAATTTGAATTGATCTGTTGCAAATATAATAAATTAAAGTCAAACAAAGGGTTTAATTCCACCTTAAAAGAAACTCAAGCATTTATCAATATTGATCATCCATGCTAAAGAACATACAACTTTGATCATTTCAATTAGTCAAGTAAAGCGATCGGTACTAATCACAATTAGAGACGTTATGCAGTTTCGTTTAAGTTTTTTTTTAAAAAAAAGAAATTTTTTTTTGAGGTGAGATATAACAGAAGTTTTAACCAGATTGAAGTAGTCCATGCCAAATTTCTAATAAAAATTTCAGACTTCCATTCAGATGCAGGGTGTGGGCACAAAAGAGGATTTTTGTCAGCTTCTCTTGGTGCCCAGAACATATTATGAACACTGAACAGGAAGTCATTAATAACTAACATCAGTTTTAAATGGTCCATATGATAAACACGAAATATCAGTGATTAAATTATCTGTATGTATGTGTATATGGCACAGAGGAGATATGGGTGCAGGGCAATGATGCTAGAAACAGTAGCTGCAGTGCCAGGGATGGTTGGAGGCATGTTGTTACATTGCAAATCACTGAGAAAATTCGAGCACAGTGGTGGCTGGATCA
>CAODLS010510280.1:0-13606 GCA_948243855.1 Flueggea neowawraea
GTGCACATTTACCATCTCGGTCTTAATAATTAACCATACTATATTTAATTTTATAGACAATAAATAATGACTGTTTGGATTTACTTTTAAAGTCCACTTGACTTAGGAGAATCCATGTTAGTCATCTCAATTATTTAGACAGACTCAATAATTGGACAATATATTCAACATATAAAATATTGCATAAAATTAAGGCAAATTAACACAATAATAAGCTAAAGCAATAAATAAAATCATCTTCATTTATTAAACCAACATGCAATCCAAATAATCTATTTCAATGTTAATATAAAATACATTAACATTGGACAACATTAACACACAAATAATGCTAATATCTCCAAAGAATAATACTACACAAATATAGTATTAAACTTATACTTGCCAATTGGATACACAATGAACCTTTTTCAAAGTGTTAAAATAGAATTCATAAGTAGTCGTGCCAACTTATCAAAAATCCTATAAATCATAGACCTTAAAGTGGATCTGTCACTTCTCACGATTTCTCTTTTTGCGATCATGGTGATATAAGACATACCAATTTCAAAACGTTATTAACTCACTAGAATCTCTAAGTGTCTTTCCTCAACATTTTGGGAATCATGTTTTCATGAAATTCTAGTATAAACCAATACCGGTGATGAATATCATAATCTTTTATGAAATAAGTAAACCTTCATCATCATTATACACTTAATGCACAATCAAATCTCCTTTACGACCACCACCGTCCCAAAATACTCTCTTTTGGGAGTCGTGCAAATTCTTCCTTAATTTACACTATGTTCAATGCAACGTGATTTTACCTCATTCGTATATTTATAATAAATTACAAATAAAATGGGTATAAACGTACTCTCGTATTTCTCAAATAATTGAAATCTAATTTCAATTATTTAAATGAGAACCACATTTGCACGTTTTAAAAATAATAATTTTGAAAACTAATTTTTAAAATAATTATTGACAGAAAAATGCAATTTCTCACAATTTTTGAGCACTATTTATACACCAATAAATTGGAAAAAAATAGTTCAAGAACTCAAAAAATTGTGAAAAATATACCAAAAATTCCAAAAAAATTCAAAAATAATTATGCGGAAAAAACATGAAAAATGGTGGTCGGTACCTGTGCCACACGCTGACACGCACCGGCTGACACGTTCTCACGCGCGTTGACACGCCTTCACGCGCTACACGCCCGGCTGCACGGTGTAGCCACGTGTCGCAGTCGCGTGGTGACACATGTCGATAAGACACATGTCGGAATCTGAATCGGCCATGTGTCGTTTTCTCAATGGTCCAAGTCTACCGATACGTACGCCACGTTTCACAATGACGTGTCCGACACGTGGCACATATGCAACATGTCACCATATCAATGGTTAAACGTTTTGACGTGTCAGACCAGTCAGCATGCCACGTGTTGCATCCAGGTGACGCCACGTGTCACATATAAATATCATCACGTGTTGGAGTAATATGCTATCACGTGTTGACGCCATATACGTACACATGTCGACGTTGTAGGAAGCCATTTGTTGCGACTGCACAAAGCCACATTTCGATATATAATTCGTCCACGTTTTGCACACTCAACTTTGACCGATTGACCGTGTGCCACGTGGGGAAATGTGATTGGTTCGTGTGTCTTTTTCAGATCCTTCTTGATACTTCTACCGCTGCCATGTGTCGTAATCTGAGTGATTCGCATGCAACCAATAGAAATGTGCCACATCATCATTTCTTATTAGATGAATAAATTTCTCTAGGTATCCTGACTCAGTATTTTTCGATCGGGTTTTCGTCAATTTGACGACCTTCCCGATGGAATTTCGGGACAAAATTTTGGCAGGTAACGTTTTCGAGGTCGCTGATCTCAAATCTTTTTTCAGAATTTTGAAATTCCAACTTTCAGAATTCGACTCTGGACAGACTCGAACAAAAAATGACGTTCGAGACGGAAAGTCGAATACCAAAAAATCGCAGTATGCTTCCTAGACAGAGACCAACAATATTTTCAAAACATATTCGAAAAACTCGTGTTGGCTCTGATACCAATGAAGGAATTCTATACCGGTTTAACTAATAAATAGTATAATAAATAGGTTCGACTTACTAACCTCGATTCCAACGGAAGCTTGGAGCGGAGCAGAACTAGTTTTATGTTGGTCTTGCGAGCAAACCACGGTTGAGTGCTTGACTGTTTCGCAGTCTAGATGTCACACGTGATTTGTGCATGACTCGGGACAGGAGGTCTCGACCTCTCTCTTTCCCGGTTTTGGAGGTGGTGGAGTTCATGTGTTGGTGGAAGAAGAAGCATTCTTCTTCTTATATAAGCCACCAAATGGGCTCGTGGGCCTTACAGACTCATTTCATTACCAACTCAATTAGGCTTACCAATATCGTCTCGGTTCATACCTTGACTAACAGAGTTTGCTTCTCCTCAATTGGGCTTTCCAATTGGTCTCGGTTCACACATCGACCGATCGAGTTCGGTTCATTCGTCATAGACGAATTACTTTTTCCAACATGTACTTATAGTCAATTCGTCATGAAGGATATTCCAAATTATTCTCCAATTTTTTAAAATTAAAAAGGGTTTAACTCTTCTTTAGCATTAGTTATAGAGCATATTTTTCGATAATCGTGCATTAGACTTAGTTGGTTTCTTACGTACTTTTCATGTCCCTTTCCCTACGTCTAGTCTCCTATCAATTATTGATCGCCGACTATGATTAATTATTCACTTTTTCAGTGAATGATTAGGTTTAATTAGTTGATTTAATACAAATCTTAATTAGGACTATAACTTGGCATTGTTTTTGCTGAACTTAGTATAATAATTAAAAAGGGAAATGAAAACTGATTGCTTCCAATTTTTACCTTTCGTTTTTTTTTTGTTGGATCGAAACCAGTTTACCTAAATTAGTATAGGAACAAATCATGGGAAAGAGTAGTTTCTGCTTCATTTACCGTCAATTTTCTAAAGAAGAAATCATTAAGCTTTATAATAATTTTTGTACTTAAAGTCATTTTCCGAGAAACAGAGTTGTGCAAATCTTGGTTTGCAGGTCCAATTAAACTCTAATCTTGGAGGCTGCAGCTCCATTTTTTGGACTAAAAAACATCAGTAAATTACTCTGAAACTCACCTTAAGTTCCCAGAAATTACTATTTGAGATCAACTCTGACTCTCTGAGTACTGTAAGCCTGAAAAACTCGGGATCTTATATGACTTTTACATGACTGAATCTTTCAAAGCTATAGTTTTTTCATTTTTCACTTTCTTACCTTTTTCTTCTGGAAGTACGAACGAAAGGGTAGTTGACTGACTTGGTCACTTCTTAGAAGCCACTTCATTACTATCAACACCTCATCTTCACATATCGTATTGCAACTACACATTTAAAACACACCATCAACAAATTAAACAACACAAAAATGCATACCAAAATCCTCCTTTTACTCTTAGGTAGGGCTTCTTCCTCAAATAATATTAGGATTGCCATAGTACATCTACAAATACAAGGAGTCAAAAACAACTCCTGACCAAAAACAAAAGAATTAAAACAACTTTATATCAATGTTTTATTATTTTTTTCTTCCTCTTTATTACATGTGAACACCACTTATAGTGTTTGACATTGCTACCTATTGATGAATATCGCAACTTTATTAGTGAAAATTGAATTAGAAGTGGAATACAGAGATTGTTGTTGGAATATGCATAAATTTCAAGACAGACTAAAATAAAAAAAATTGAATTAATTGTATTATGACAGGAGGTAAAACTAGGAGGATTGTAGGGATGTTGTTAGGGACTAAATAATATAATCTCCAAATAATAATGACAAACTTACCAAATATATCAAAAATCAGATTTTAGAGTTAATTAATTTTTTTTGGCATAAATATAAATTCTTTTATTACCAAAAAAGATGTATATAATTATATAACCATCTCATCCCTCCCCTTATACAAATACTTTCTATATTTATAAATGATAGATTTTTTTCATACCACACTTACTCCTACTAAACTCGGAATCAAGTGTTTTTTTTTAACAATGCTCAAACCACATGTTCACATTATGTAAAGTTCACGCATAAATAATAAACCTCTACACCAAAATCTCCCATCGATAAAGCTTTCTAGTAAAGCAACACCACAACAAACTCCTCTTACATTACAATCCTCAAACCTCACTTCAAACTCCACTTTCACAGCAAAAATTCTTCTTTCTTCTCTGATACAATTATGGAATCAATCAAACATCAAAAATACAAAAACTTGATCCAAATTAACAGAATTCCTCTTTCTTTCAAACTAGCCTCTCCGTTCTTGACATCTTTGTTGTTCTTTTCAGTCTTGTTAACTTGTTCTTCACTTCTTCCTGTCATATTCAGAATTGTTGAGTTCTTTACTCTTATTAACAAGAATTACATGTTTCTTCTCTGCAATGGTATTCTAGTCCTTATCGTCAAGAACTCGGGTTTGATCACAAATTCTGATCAAGAATCTAGTCCAAACACAGTAAAAAAAGAAACCCATGTCGCAAATCACAGACAGAAAGCACCAGAAGTGGCAGAGGTTAAAACAGAGAAAGTTGCAGAAACCAAGAAACCAGTTCAAGAAGTACAAGAAATGGAAGAGAAGTCCCAAGTAGTGGTAGAAGATGGAGAGGACTCTGTGTTGTTGATAGAAGAAGCTGTCGAGAGCCAGGAACAAGACAATGGGAATGTTGTTGTTGAAGAAGAAGAGGAAGAGGATGAAGCAAATGAATGGCTAATTAGAGAAGAGTTGAATAAGAAATGCGAGGATTTTATCAGAAAGATGAAAGAAGGAATTAGATTCGAGTCTCAACTTATTTTTGTTCAATAATTATAAGAATTTTATGAATTTCATGTTTGTTTTTTGCAGAAATTTTTGTTTTCTTATCAGAAAGATGAAAGAAGGAATTAGATTCGAGTCCCAACTTATTTTTGTTCAATAATTATAAGATTTTTATGAATTTCATGTTTGTTTTTTGCAGAAATTTTTGTTTTCTTATCAGAAAGATGAAAGAAGGAATTAGATTCGAGTCTCAACTTATTTTTGTTCAATAATTATAAGAATTTTATGAATTTCATGTTTGTTTTTTGCAGAAATATTTGTTTTCTAATTGTATCTTTTGCAGAAACTATAGCATAGTTCCTGTTTATGTAAAAAAAAAAAAAGAAAGAAGACTTTTCTTTTGGCTAAATTTGAGACCAATTGGACCATGATTGGCCAAAAGTGAAATATTATCCTTTGCATTTTTAAGATTCTCTTTTATCTGCATCAAATGCCCCAAATTGATGGGGGTGGATAAGAACATATATTAATTCAAGTATGTTCTCAATTAACAAAAACTGATATTAACTGTCAACTAATTCAGTCACTTAAGTTTAATTAATTATCGATGAACAAAAAAAATCAATCCACAAACAGATATGCGTGGTTTATAATTTAATAAGATTAGTCCAAAAAATGAGGTAATATTTATCGTAGTTTGTTTTTTGCACATTGATCTATAAATTCCAAAGTAAATTTTATCTATCGTATGTTTGTATCGACTCTTAAATATTTTTCTTGACGTTGAAATGGAGATAGATACGTGTCTTATTCTAAATTTCATCATAAAAAAAGCAAGAGAATGACGTAATATAAAATTAAGAGAAAGAAAACCAAATAAAATCCCATGCAAGTGAGTAAATAAATCAAAACACTTTTTACGAGAAATCCTTACTCAAAGGAGTCTTACTACCAGTTCGAGCCAAAGCTTGATCACCAAAAAAGTTAAATTTGGGAGGGACTAGCTGAATAATCCACCGTTAGGGGCCTCCCACTTCATTACAGACCATATTAAAGAGCTCCAACGTGTCTCATGCAAATCCATGGTGGAATGAAGTCTGTCCGGATCGAATTCAGGCACAAAAGAACGCTTCTGTTAATCGTTATAGCCCATCGTAGAAAAACACTTATTTTTTTGTGATTAATAAATGATAGCTTCGTCCATGTGTGTGGTCGTCCCTTTGTTAGCTTTCACTATCCTTTAATTTCTTCTTTGACCGTAGTCGTAAAAGAAGAAACTATGAAATTTCTAAATTGACTTGAGGTCTTCGCTATATGGGACAATATCCATGAACCAATTTTTCTTGGCCCCATGTTCACTCAGATTCCGAACAGATCAGCTTTGTGAGATTATTTTGCATCCAATGGTAGATATGGATCGAGATGTTCTTTTCTATGTGAAAATCCATCTTTCCTCTTTCAATTTCATTTTCAGGATATCATTTTTTGATATTATTAGACTACAACTTATTAGAATCGATTCTAGTATTATTGACAAATTTAATGATCTAAGTCATTACCCCATGAGGGTAGTCTGGCAGAAAGAGTGTGTGACCCTTGTTCGTACGACGCGGGTTCAAGTGGGAGCGACGACAACTTTGTGTTGCCTATTGTCGCGGACCAGTGTCGTGCACTAGAGCAAGAAATTCCTCCTAGAAGCTTGCCTCACTGCGGTGCTACGGTAATCTCACTAGTGCATGAGCTCAAGCCCGTTGCCGATGTCAGCTATGACTCTCGGGAACATTCCTTAAGGGGAGGTAATGTCTGCAAGATAACGTCCAACAGAAATATCCTACTACTGGTCACCCCAACTCTCCTTTTATCATTAAAAAAATGATCTAAGTCATTGATATTTGCTTGAGTCAAATACACTTGTTAGCGAGAGTTTTTATTTTTGTTAATATGAAGGTAATCGTAAATCAGAATGATCACAAGATTAATTTTTCACGAATATAATTAAGGGTCTCACCTATCATATAATTCAACGGCTTTGGATATTTATGTATACTTACCATTTGATGTGCTTGCTAATGATTCATTTGGAAACTTGATTTAGCACAACAATTCGATCGGTTGTATATTACTTTTGTAGAAACTCTTATAAAATAATTTGTTAATTTTTTGGAATAACGGAAAATATATATTTTTTCCTTTTCATTTATTTGTTAAAACTTCGAAATAATACTAGAATAAACATTTTATCAAA
The DNA here is from genome assembly GCA_948243855.1 of Flueggea neowawraea. Classification (NCBI taxonomy): domain Eukaryota; kingdom Viridiplantae; phylum Streptophyta; class Magnoliopsida; order Malpighiales; family Phyllanthaceae; genus Flueggea; species Flueggea neowawraea. Next base: position 7,084 of record CAODLS010510280.1, read on the forward strand.
ATATTCGCATTTCAAATTGTATAAAATTCAAAATTAAGATAACGGAAGAAAATTCGTATATTTATTTTTCAGAGTTAATGTTATATTTTTATCTTATATCATAGAATTAGATGTGCAAAACTTGACATTTTTTTAAAGTACGTTCTGCTAGAATATTATTGGTCATGTATATTTTAATTATAATAATATACTCCGATCTTTTTGTTTTTCTACTATACAATTTATAAATGTGTAATCTGCTTTCACTTAATCGACCAAAAAAAATAATATTACCATATATGAGGTAACGCAATTCTTTTTTTTTTTTTCGGATTTCAAATTAGTTTCACAAATATGAGGTCGAAATCATTAACAAAACACATTCTAGTTGCTTCAAGTCCACATATGAGTAGAAAATTCCAAGTTTATTAGATCAATTTCTTTTTCCTCTTCATTAATTGGTAATCTTTTTTGTACGATTTATCACATTTAATAACTCTTAAAGGTAATCCAACATGATCGATGAGTATATCCTAAGATCATATTAATTAATCTACCCAATGAGCTGCGGTAAACAATCTTAAGATCTTACGTTACTGTCATGTCTGTGACTTGATGATCCTAAAATCTTAGAGATTATATTTTCAAAAAGACAAAGTGAACTGGATTAATTTGCAAATCTCTGTCTACGTGGAAATAAAATCTACACACAAATATGGCAGGCACAATTGGACAAACTCTAAAAAAAAAACATAACAGATCCACATATCTCATTCACATTCAGAGAATATTATTTGACTGCATAATCAAATACCCCAACTTTGTTCCTCCTAAAATTGACACTCAAACCCCACCACTATAACACTCGTTATTCATCAACAAGCAATCACTTTTCATGCTTTTAATCTTTCCCATACGGGCTTTCTAGTTTTCTCTTTCCCCATAAAGAGCAAAACTTTCAATATATATATATATATGATTAACAATATACGTATCAAACTACCGAGAGTTGTAGTGGAGTGATATTGACTCTTTTTTTAATTAGAGGTGTTAATATAAATCTTAAAAATGCAGAATTCGGTATAGAGTTTTCTGCTAACAAGAATTTTACTTGACTCGAATCTAAATTATAGTCAAATATGAAATCTTTATGTGCTTGTCTGTCAAAAATTCACGTATATTATTAAATTATATAGCCTTTTAGAATGATTTGTTGTGACAAGTCATTTATATCATACCTTCCATGATATGCTAAACTTACTCTTTTTCAAAAAAAAAATCTTGAAATGAATCAAGAAACTGAAAGGCCGATTATTTGCATAGGCACTTGCAAACAGAGGATCATTACAGTGAAGAAAAAAGAAAGAAAAATGTGATTAGCAACAGAACATTTGAACAAAATGACAGTGAAAATGGATATTCCTTTCCAGTTGGTCAGGTTTCCCGGAATCCCAAGCATAAGCAAATAGGAAAAATTAACTGGCAGACAACTAACTTGACAGTTCTTGACCTGCCCCACTCCCCACTCTAATGTCTCCACACACTTTGATTCGGTCTGCTTTGGTTAATCAGACACGGATGAATTAATTCACTCGTTCAACTAACTTGCCCCTCAAAAGTGGTCTGGTTTTGCACACTTTCATTTCATAGAAGAAACTTGAAAGCTGTAAACCAGAACTTTAAGATGAAGAATGGAAAGAACATTCTTCTCTTTTCTTTTTTCCTTAATGAAAGTTTGATATATTCAGTTACTAGTTCTTTTTTTTTTTTGGGTCAGATATTCAATTAGCCATTTAAGCAAAGGTTTGATATATTTAATTTAATATAGCAATATAAAATAATATAGCAAACTAATCTTAGTTTCAAGTTAGTTGATTCACCTAGTAGCTTTGTTCAAAATTTGTACTTCGGCAGGAACAACATTCCTTTTGCTTGCTTATTTCTATAATAATAAAAAATTATGTCATTCATCAATGAGTCAGTCTAGTTGAGTCGATGGTGCCACTCAAATATAAGATCAACTTAGTTAGATTAACATCTAAATGGAGTGATCTTTTTCTTAAAAAAAATGATATTACATGTTCAATATATTATAACTCTCAAAAAATGTCCACACTTTCTTATGTAACAAATGTTATTTTAACCTGTTTTATAAATTTCAACAAATTAAAAAAAAAATTAACATGACAAATGCTATCATGACCATTGAAATTTCTCTCGACTTCCCTCCCTAAACAGTGATCCCTAATTGGAGGGCGATCCATTGGAAGTTGTTAATACTAGAGATTCAAATAAGATAACCTTAATGGAAGACTAATGGAGGGACCATCCCATTGGTTCTTTGCCTATTGGTTCCTCACGAAGACAAAGAACCAATGGTGTTTGCCTTGGACCATCCAAGTTGTCTTGGATTGTTAAGGCCAATTTTTTTTTAAAATTCTTTTTTGTTGTTGGTCATTGCAGTTTTTATGAACAACATTTTTTTATTTTGTGTTTAATCATTTATTTTTTTATGTTTTATTTTTTTGTATTTTTGTATTTTATTTTTTTAGTTTAATGTAATTTTTTTAATATAGCAGTGTTAAAATATTTTATTAAAATTGTAAATAAAAAAATCTACACAAATTATTTAATATTATTCTATGTACTTTTATTATTATGTTTGACATATTTGTAATTGTTTAATTTCTATATAGTAAATTTTAATTATTTGAGTACAATTTATTTTTTTTTTATTTTTAAATTAACTATATTTTTGGGTACAAAAAATTTATGCTATTATTCGTAAATTATATAATTTCTCACTAATTAATAATATTTAATTGTTTGTGTGAAAAAATGAATTTTATGTAGTATATATTATAAAATAAAATTGAATGAAAAATAAATTGATAATAAGTTTTATAGTAAAATTCAATAATAAATTTAAATCATTAAAATGGAATGATTTAATGAAAGTGTTTAATACAAAGTTAATGTGTTATTGTTTGGATCCAAAATGGATCCAATAATTGAAGACACCCTAAGGTGAAGACAAAAGAAGATGGTGTGGACTTTATGAAGTAGAAGAACAGGCCCAACAAACTCAACCTTCACTCAAAGTGTTTGCCGCAAAATAGTTGCAACCGGGGCCATTCGAGCCTAATACTAATTTAGGTCGAGGATACTGTGAAAAGTCCACTAAAGATTGATGAAGAGTTCTGATATGTCACCTGAAGATTTGTGATGTGCCACATGCACATATACTCATATCTCACATGGGATAACTAAGAAAAAAAAAACAGAAAACTTTGCCAGAGAATTTTAAGTCTATCATGATTTTTTCAGTTAATGGAGATATTATGATTAAGAACCACATGAAAATTATCAGTATTTTCACATTTATCTCTAAGAAACTAAGATAAGACTTCTAAAGAGGCAATACAACTCACCCGCAACAACCATGGACAGAAATGTGTGAAAAGTGAGTTATCTTACCAATAAATAGACTCCTATAAAAGACAAGAGAAATCAAATCAAGACCCGTTTCTACTTACATTACATTGAGAGACGAAGTAAGAAAGTTTTTGGTCCGATGTCGCACTTTAATATATAATAAAAAAAATTAGACGTATTTATAATTATTAAATAAAATTTAAGTGCTCAAATTTAATTGAAAAGAAGAGTACAAATATTAATTTTTGGGTCACAAAAAATTCTTACCATAGATTCGTAACCTCATCTCTAATTTGAAGATCATACTCTTTTATAATACAGGATCAACAACAATATCCTCTTCACTTAACTCAACTAGTGCCTTCTTTTGACTCGATTCATCGACATTAATTTCAAATTGAACAACTACATTAGGATCATTTAATGAACCATCACTTCTACTTGTCAATGTATATATTATTTTTAATCAGAAATAATTCAATGTATAAATTAAGTACATCCAACAAATGTCAAAACCTAGCAATTAATATACCAAAAAAAAAGAAAAAATCACATCTGAAATTTGACTCAAATAAAATAAATTTTTCAGTTCAAATTTCAACTCAATGACAAAACTTACTAAATCACAAGTTCACAACAAAAATTATGTTGTCAAAAATTTAATAAACCATATACTTTGTTAGAATTAATTGTACCAGAGTACTACATTTTTAAAATGAATATTATTACTAAATCTCAAAATATCAATTTAATAGTGCTCAAAACAACTCCAATTAGACTATAAATTTATTAATTATGTGTTAATAAATAATTGAAAGTCTCAAAATTTAGATTATTAAATGTAGGAGAAAAAAATACTACATAAATACTACATGTAATATAATATGTATTGTATAATATCATATATATACATATCATAAACCATGTGGAAACTCTAAGCAAACCAAATATATATTTTGTATAACTAGTAAATTTAACACATGCGGTGGACACATGATTTTATCGGTAAATTTGCACAATAATATATTAATGCATCGCATAAGTATATCAAAATTGAATAGCAAAGAGAATAATAACATAATTTTTTGGATTTATTTTTAATAATTTTATTGGCATGTTGTCCTTATGCTCATCAATCATTTTTTTTCTTTTATTTTGTGATGCGTTTGTTTCTGAATATTGCTTTAACCCATAAGTTGTGGCATCTTTGATTTTATACAAAAGATGTATTTTTTTTATTTTATTAGTTATATAATTCGTAATGTATGTGTTTAGTGAAAAAAATCCTATCTTAATTGCTTATAGAAGATAAATGCCATAAGAAATAAAACGAGTATAGTTTTTGTGTTCTGTTTGAGAATTTAAAAGAATAAAAAAATACAATTAAATTAAATAAAACTCAATTAGTAGGTGTGGTTTTCACAACTCACTCCCATTTTTCCAATTTCGACAAACTCTAAAATTGCTCTCCCTATCGTTACTTCTTGTCACATGAAATTGAGGGTGTATTCTTTTTGTTTTAAATTGAGATTATAAATAAAATTTTATTAGTTAATAAATATAAGAATTCTTCATGAAAGTAAAATGACGGAACAAATAGTGAATAATATAATAAATAAATTTGAGAATTTAAAACAAAAGAAGTAACCTAATTAGTTATTTTCAAAAAAAATTCTCGACATATTTTCCTAATATTCGTGCATTTGTTGTTGGCCCCTTTTTCTTTTTCTTTTTTATTATCATGCATTAATTTTTCACTATTTGTATTCTCTATATCTAACTTTATTTTTATCTCTCAAATGGGTTTATCATTTTTTGTTTTCTTGTTCATTCCTTTCTCTTGAGTTGTTTTGCTTTTCTCGATAAATCTAAATTTTCTTTAATGTCATGTTTTGATTTTGAAGATTTCATATAGTTTCAATTTTTATTGAACATTAAGTTAATTATTTATTCAATTAATTTTTTTGTTCTTTTTCATATTGTAATTTATTTACTTATTAATTAATAATATTTATAATGAGATAATCACCGATATTTTTGTTGCTCATAGAAAATTAAACATTAATTAAATATAAATCATATAAGCTACACAAGATAAAAAAGAAAATGTAAAAAATTAATCATTAATCATTAACTTAAATATTAATTAAAAAATATATTCATCACTTTTTTATTCAAATAAACTAATGATTAATCAAAAAATTCTGACAAGGTACAAAGTACACACGACACGTCATAATCAAAACACAAAATTAATCATCATGGATTTGAGTTATTTTAGTTATTAAAGAATTTTAATTTTTTTGAAATTCATTTAAGTATAATTTAACTGTAGAAGGATTACTATCTTTGTAATGTGAATTTACTTGAGATTTGATAAAAAAAAAATTGAATTTTTGATCCTTTTCTTTGATTTTCAATGGAACAAGACGCAAGTTGAATTTTTTAAGTAATACTCATCTAATAATTTTTTGGTGTTTTCTTCTGATGGTTTTCTGCAAATAGTATGATTTTTTATATTAATTAGTTAGACTAAAACAAAAGTAAAAATTCAAACATAGATCACCTTGTTGTACATATAATTTATTTAAATAGGCTCTTTTCAAAAGCTAAATGGAGAATATAATCTGATACAAAATTTTACTTTGAAACAATAAAAAAGCAGATTTATTAACAATAAATTAGAATTTACTGTGTATAATCTATTTATTTATTTTTTTATCCTTTTATTTAGTTGGATCGCTGTGTAAGTGTATAATTTATTTCTTTTTTATCTTTAAACTGGTAACACATGTACTTATAAGTTAATATTTAAATCTTATTAAACTAAATTAGATTGAAATCTAATAAATTGGAAGTGTATTAACAAGTTAGTATTTTAATAGGACAAATGTACTAAATTAAACGTAGATATATTAAACGTGAGAATTCAACAAAAGGGTAATTCAGTAACATTGAATAGACTTTAACTAAATTTTCTTCCTATAATTCTTTTATTTTATTATAAGCACTAATAATAGTTATCTACCAAAATTTCGGACCTTAAAACATTTATTCTTTATAAAAAAAAGTTTTATTGTATATCATACATTACTAAGCAAAAAAAAAA
>CAODLS010510324.1:0-24694 GCA_948243855.1 Flueggea neowawraea
GAGGATTCAATCATGGGTTTTTCTTCTCTCTGTAGATTTCTCTTTGTTTTTGTTGTTTATCTCTCAATAGTTATGAATTAGTTATGTGATGTTGGATTATGTTATTTATTCAATTGATTTATGGATTGCGACTCAATTATGATTTATAATGAGTATTGTTGAATTGATTGTTGCTAGCCTTTCGATTCCAATATTGTTTCATGCATGTGTAATTGAGAGATTCTGTGTATGATAGAACGTTCATAATTGATAGGAATTGCATGCAAACCTAGAGATAGGTTGACATAAATCCTCCGGATTAGGGTCAAAGCTAATAGTGAAAGTCATAGAGCAGTGTGTTAAAGAAACGTTAGGCGTTTTAATTAGGAAGAGATTCCGATTAATCAGCCTAGTCGTTAGGCGTTAGCTAACTCGAGAGAGAGGTTAATATACCTTAGGAATTTCCACGGTCCAATTGCCTGAATGATTGTTTGAATAACGAGTCCTTGTTACCTAATTCGTTTTAGGGGGATTCAGCGTCTAGGTACCATCTTCCATCGTTCATTCTATCATTTAATTTGAGTTTAGTTTATTTAGTTTATATATTTGAAATCATTTATTTTATCGGCTATATAATAGAGGAAGAGTGAGTAGCTAATAATCGTAGTCTCTGTGGGATACGACACTTGGTACTCAAGGGTCCACTTGCTATAGATGATAGGTACACTTGCCTTAGTATTTAGGGAAAACCCGGAACACCACACGCAGATCATATCCTCAGAGTTATGCTACATACACAGTAGGGTATGCTGTGTGCGTTATCGAAAATGATTGCTCGCTGGAGGATATCTGGGGGTGTACTGTGCACGCTGCATATCATACAAAGCGCATAGAACAAAGTTGTTGTGTACACAATAATTATCTCTTCATATCTCAAAATCTACCCAACGCCACGTCTGTGTGCGTTAATGAATATGCTGTATGCATAGGTCATCACAGACTTCTACATAATGTACATAATGTATCCATCTATGCACGTAGATGTTTTTTCTCTCTAAATACACCAAACTTACAACTCATTAGTTCATTTCAAAACCCTAACATTTCGCTTTTAGACACATCAGATCTCACAAACACACAACCTTAAATTCCTCTCTTCATTGAAACTTTACCGCCAATATTTCCAAACCACTCAATCTACCATACGTCTCTCTCCTAAACACAAAACCCTAAATCTCTGTACATACATCCTTCTCTCTACCTCGCGTAGCAACAACTGTTCACATGGCGCCAAAATGGAAATTTGAAATCCGCACAAATATGATTCATGATTCGCCCAAAAAAACTTCCAAAAGAGAATCATCTTAAGGAACATAGTGGTCCAGAGATAATCAACCCATCTTTACTTCCTCTGGGATTCCGGTTTCACCTCCATCCAAGAAAATCAAGAAGCAACAAGGATCAGCCACTGAGGAAGAGTTTGATTCCTCACGATTTGTTGATGCCAAAGCCGAAGAGTTGTTCAAACCTCCATTAGTTATTGAAGTTCCTACTGACCAATGTGAAGTTCTTGAGGCTCCACTATACACTGTCGAAGAACCTCAAAATTTTGATCCTGTTGATGTCAATCAGTTTGATCAGGTGGAAGTCTCTTCTACCACATCTGAACCTGCACCTGTCAACGATTCCATCCCAGAACCAGAAGAGGACTCTCATGCTGAGCCTAATACGCCTATGTCTGTGAAACATTCTAAACATAAAGTGCCAGTAGTAGAGGAGCAAAATGTCTCTATTGTGCCCTTAACCGCCACTTGCCCTGCAGCGGCTCAGGATACTTCAGCAGTACCACTAGCAGACCGTGGCCCTAGCGATACCATTCCAACTGAGGTGCCTCCTGAAAAGCCATCAGAAGCAACCGCCTCTGGCCGCTATTCATCTTCACAAAGGCGTGCTGAGCTTCACAAAGATTTAGAGAAGTTTAAGAAAATGAGAGAAGACTTTATGCGTAATTTTGGTCACCCAAATTTCAAAGTCACCTCTTCTTCATCGTCGTCAAGTGAGTCCAACGACTCTTCTGAATGGGAAGGCCCATTTCCTTCATCTGGATGGGGATCTTCTTCTCAGACTTCACCTCCACCTCCTACAGATCCTAAACCAAATTTCACTCCTGCAGATCTTGCACGAGAACGCGCAAGTAGGAAACACATCCAGCTGTTGGAGAAGTTAGTAGAGGAAGAAAAGGCCAAATTGGCCAGTATGCCTCCTATTCCAGAAGTTATTGACATCTCCGATGATGAGGAGGAGGATCCAGACTCTGTGTTTGATCATTTATATTGCAAATACCTAATCCGTAAAACCATCTGTGAGGCTGCCTCGATTATCTCTCATGAAGAAATGGCAAAGGTTATCTCAACTGTTGCTACAGAACTACGCCATTCCAGCTCTTAACCTTCCACTTCCAAACTGTGATTCTCAATCTCACGGATCCACATTGTTACTCATGCATACATCTTGCATTTCATCTCTCATTTGTACTTCACGGATGTTTATATTTCATATATATGGCACATATATTAAACGAATTGATATTCAATCAACTTTTGTGCTATCTCATTATGATTCTATGTCTTTTTATTATAACAAAAAGGGGAAGAACAATATGTGTAAGTTTGTCTACTCTGATATTGTTATTAAATTGTGCACTAACATCCGAAAAAGGACTAACAACCTTGATCAAAAGTGTTTTTAGAAATTTAAATAACATGTGCATTGATTGAGGGGAGTGCAAACTATCTTAATGTTTTGTTATCATAAAAAAGGGGGAGAATGTTGAATCAAGTTTTTGATTAACATAAAAACTCCTAAATTTTGATAATTTAACAAAACAATTGAAACAATTAAGCTAAACATGTTTCTAAACTCCCTAAGTACATTAAAGAATGGTCCACGTACTTTAAACTAATACCTATGCACATTGATCAGAGATAGAGGTACCTCAAGAAGTCAGAGATGGACTCTATGCGCACAAGAGCTCATTCAATGGGCGTAGAACAGGTGTTATATGCTTAGAAGCCAAATGCAATGCACATAGATGCTGTGATTCAGTCAAGAAGAAAAAATCCAGTATCCTACTGTGCTTGTAGAAAGAAGTGCAGTGCGCGTAGACGTGGTACAATCTGAAAACAGAATGGATCAGTATATTGCTATGCGCGTTGACATATACCTGAGCACGTAGTAACTAGAAGATGCATATTGGTTTAAATACCACTTGGTACAATCAGAAAATTAGAGAAATTCACAAGTCAAGCTGCGGCATGTTCTATCCCAGTTGTGTGCGCTTCAAAGGATCATGCTACGCACACAGAACAGACTCCAACGCACGTAGACGAGAAAAATATGTGTCTGACTAAAAACACCAAAATCTGTTACAAGCTGTCAAAATACCAATGAAAATATTCTCTGACATGAATTCAGAAAGCATCAAAACAGTGAGTCACGAACAGAGAATAAAAATGCAGAGGCGTCACAACAAAAGTGAGCTATACTACCTGACAAATGACATACGCTCCTCGTTATTTGAAATTTGGAATATCCTCTGACACAGTCACGAGGAAGATCAAAGACATAACCTTGAAGACTCAATTACGTACGCAACACTGAGTACAACGCACACAGCATTCAAGCTCTGCGTACACAGATAAAAGTACTATGCACGTAGTTACTTCTTGATATAAAGCAGTGGGTACTGGAACTTGGCTTATACACGCAGAAGGAATATTGTTGCACGTAGGACTTTGATAAAATCATGAACTACGTACACAGTACACCTGGTACGCACGTAGCAAGGATTGATGTCATTAATCTCACCATTTTGCAACTCTCTCACAACGATTGTTTTGGTATCTACAACGGCTAGTTTTTGAGGAGTGCCTATAAATAGACGTTTCAAGTCATAAGGTAAAACAAGAAAAATTCTTAAGAGTGCCTAAAGCTTTGAAAATATTCTCATTGCATTCTTATTTTGTTCTTGAACACTTGCATACCAACTGAGCAGTTGATTTGTTATTTTATCACTAAGTTGGTCGAACAACACTGTCATTTAGTTGAGAATAGTATTGTAGTCAAATTTTTTTGGAAAGCTTGAGAAAGGAATGAGTTTGCTTTATTTGTTACCTTGAAAAACAAAAGAGTGTGGTTTTCTTGTTTTGACCAGCAAGAAGCAAGGTGTAGAAGGTTGTCTTGTGACCCTGAAAAACAAGATATTGTAAACGGTTTACCTTCACCCGAAAGTGAGGAAGCATAGTGGATTCAAACTTTCTAGTGAGTTAGAGGAGTGGATGTAGGTCAAAGAGAACCGAACCACTATAAATATTGGACTTTGTTTCTCTATCCCTTTACTCCTTTTCTGTTGTTTATTAAGTGGTAGTGTTTTGGATTTAACTATTGTTTTGATTTGAGAATATTTGCAAAATTTTTCAAAAAGGTTCTATTTTTAGCAAGAAATCCAATTCACCCCCTCTTGGATTGCCATATTGGGATTTCATATTCTTCATTCTTTTTGTGTTGTTCATGGATTAGTTGGATGCTGTAGGGAGGACAGATTTCCCAAAGGATCTCATGTCACAGGAATTATATGTGTTTGTCCACCTATTTTTGAATTAATATCATGTAATAATGAATATTTGAATTTTTTTGTCTTCATCAATTTAAGTTTTCTGCTCCAGTATGCTTCTGAATTTGATGGATGATTTGATAAGAATGAATATAGTTTCTATTTGACGTTTGAATTTTGAGCATTGATATTTCTCTACTAATTTTTTGTTAAGTAATATTAATTTTTGTTTCCAATGAGTATTAACAAATTGTTTTGTAAGGTCTTTGATAGGGCTCTATCTACACTATTTGGAGTTGCTCATCTTTTGTTTAATAGTAATTTTTAGTTTGTCACTGTGCAAACAATCAATATGAGATTTTTTTATAGTTGTATGATCTTCATATTTATATAATTTTTATTTTTTTATTTTGAGATAATTTTCTATTATAATCTTGAATATTTACAAAAGAGTAAATATATTCATCGTATCTCGAAACAACATCCGAATCTAATACTAGTTGCCTTTTTTATGCAAATACAGTCACATAGTTGACCACAACAACAACATGAGCATCACTTTGAGTATCCACTAACAAATTTTTAAAGGCGAATTCCCTAGCAGTCCCTTAGTTTTGGGTATTCTCTCACATCATCCCTATAATTTGAAAATTAGCTATTTTACTCCCTAGTTTTTAGCTCTGTTCATTAACAAATGATGTAAAAAGACAAAGTTACTTTCTAATTAAAAATCAATTTACTTCATTTATAAGTCCAACCACTCAAGTTTCTTTCTCTCGCTATCTCAAACTCGTTCTGTTTCTCTCTCTCCCCCCTCTCAATATTCTCTTCTAAAACACAAACCACTCCTATTGGAATCCGTGACACATACATGCAACAAAAATTATAATTTTATCAACGAATTCCACCAAGGATCCAAGTAATTCGATAAAACCGATTAGTGAATGTGTGTTTACCTCAATGTTTTGAAACAAAAATCAGAAGGTGCTGCTGAAATTGAGTTACAGACACTGTAAGATGCGAGCGCCCTTTATTGATATCTACAAGAACGAACTGGATGCTGGTTGGTGTGCTAGCACCAAATTTTTTGACTCTCAAAAATGCCTTGCTATTTTTCTCTCTTTTTAAGTGAGGTGGATAGCCAAAAGGAGTGAAAGTCGACTAGGATTTCAAAAAGCCTTTTAATAAACTTTTGCAAACCCTACTCCTAGTCTCATTAGAAAACCTAAGTCTTGTCCCATAAGAATACTATTATTTATTGTCTAACAAGGATAAACTACTTTGTTATTTATTTATTAATAAAAATAAATAAATTTCGACCTTATATTTGTTTCATAAATAAATATAAATTCGACCCTCAATATTTATTTCATAAAATAAATATTAATTGCATCGTTGACCAAGTCAAACTCCTTCTTATGTTAACTAAGTCAAACAAATTATTTTGACTAGGTCAAACGAATTTTAATTTGTTTTAAAACCATTATAAAATAAATTATTTCATCATAAATTTTAAAAACAACCAATTAATTGTATTTAAAATATTCGCATAAAATAATAGCAAAATATATTATAAAATACACAGTACAGTTCGTTCTAGTGTGTGACTCTATAGGTTCACTCAATATTAGCAATAGACCCAAAATATCATTTAGGCCTACAAGTCATAAGCAGGCTCTAGTAAGACATTATGACTACTCAATATGAGCGAATTTGATGACTCGACAAAACCTAATACACAGTTCAATATTTAGTCCTTTTGTCACACGATATCTCGATTAAGCATAAAGCATGAATTACGTCATCTTTATAAACCTTAATCAAATATTTATTGATTCCCAAGTAGACTGACCAAAGACAAATGATATTGATAACCCCTTATCAATTTCATTCGAGCACGACTATGCATTTCATCAGTCCTACTTGTCAAGTGGCCAAGAGATATCTCACTCAAGTAAGAGTGGGACAAATTCCTTTAGTGTCACTTATATTCCTCCACATGATTTACCATATGTCAAATTATAGCTTGTATTACCATCCCGTTACGGACGATGTTGAACTATATCAAAACATAAAACTCCTCATGTAGGAATTCATTGTGAATTCAGGTCGAATGACTCAAATATCACTACTGCGATGAGAAATACTGATAACATATTCCATATAGTATTTTTCATAACGGCTCAGTCCAATATCATGTTTCCAACATGTATCTATGTTCTGAGTGACATCGCATGTTCATGACTAGTAAAACATGATCATATCTCAGAGTGCATACTAGTCTTAACTCATTACCATTCCCATGACAATGAACGACCAGAGACAATTTAGAATATCATTCTTTTATCTTAAAATTTTACTATCAAGTCACATACTTGATGACATGAGATAGAATCAACTATTCATGAATACTTTTATCAAGTTACTGGATTACCAAATAACATAATACCATATAAATATATATGCCAAAATGAAATACCTCATATTTATTAAATAACAATGACGATATACATATAATTAGGCTAGGGCATAACACTAACAGCTCCAACCTTCAAACCTTTCCTTATTTTACTCTCGTCTCGTCTCGTCTCGTCTCTCTCTCTCTTTGATGAAAAACATAAACAACTCTCTTATGAGGCACGAATTTCTACGATGGGTTTGCGTGGTGATGGGGGTTTTGATTTTGTTAGGGGTTTGGTGGTTTGTGGGGGTTTTTGTTCTATAGGTTGGGATTTGTAATTTTGGGTCTTTAATTTTTTGTTTGAATTTTAAATAATGATTCTTGGCCGAAGATATTTGATTGGGTTGTTGAGTGTTGTTGAATTGCAATAATAGGTGAAAGGAGGCAGAGATGGGTTTGGAGGTGATGGGAAGCATTAGGTATCGAAAAGCCCTCACCTGTGCGCTCAAATCATCTCCAAATTCATTGGGTTTTTTTTTCAACCCATCTCGAAGATAAGAAGAAGAATTAGAATGAGAGCAAGAAGCAATGTAGCAGACAAAAAAGGAAGGAAAATCATGATCTTTTAATGTTCTCCAATCGTTTCACAAAGAGAAGGCAGTGAACTGGGTTTTTGTCTGTCAGTTTTTGATCTGGGTTTATTTGGAGAAATGGAAATTTTTAATCTGTGTTTGTTTGTTTAATCTGGGTTCTGAATCACTCAATTTTTGCCTCTCTCAATTGTTAATGGTTGAGAATATAGGAGAAGAAAAACAATCAAAGATGGCATGCCAAATTTGTTTCGATTAGATTTTGGTGAGTGTGGTCTTTTTTTAGGGGTGGACGTGAAGTGTTGAATCCGGTTTTGTGATTGTTTTTCATTGGGTTTTGGTTGTATTATATAGATTTGAATGAATAAAAAAATCAACACTCATTTTGCATTTTAATTTATAAAGTTGTTTTTTTTTAGTTTGAGTGAATATTTTTGATGGGTTTGTAGAAGAAATGCAATTGTAAATTTTGATTTTGTTTATTTTCTCATTGTTGATTTTCTTGATCTTAGGGCATTTCCATTGGTGCTCTAATGGGGGAGTCCAATATACTTCATCTCCATCAGGCGACCAACAGGGGGAAACCTATATGATAGGACCGTTCAAGCTATCCCATAAGCTTTTTTTTTGGAAACATATGCGATAGGACTATTCAAACTATCCCATAAGCTTTTTTTTTTGTTTTATTATTGTTGATTTTGAGGAAAAGAGAGACAGAAAAAGAGAGGTTTAATGAAAATACAATAATAATAGATCTCAAAGTAGAATCTAATGATAGCTTAAACTATTGGAGAGAAATGATTTAATGAGAGAGGATCTAATAGAATATTGATGTAGCAATGGATTGTCATGGATCAAACTCAAAAGGGTTCAAACCACTAAGGATGCTCTAAGGACTGTAAAAAAGAAAGAGAGGGGTAAAAAATAGAATAGATAAAAGGGAGGAGAGATATGAAGGTAAAGCAGTCATTAAAACCTAAATACTGATGTGACCAGGTGTTATGTCAGCAAATATGATGCAACATGTTAAAAAAACAAATGGAGTTAAGAGTCAGTAAGCGGAGCAGCAAATTTTCAAACCGTAGAAACTGCGAGTGATAATACATCAAATTTGAGGGATCCCTCGGGAATTTGCCCAATTTTGATAGCTATGAATTCAAAATTGGTTGGGTTCTTTACGATTTTTGCAGATGGAAAGAAGACATCAAATTGGCCCAAATAGAGAGGTACGGACTTTGAGCCTTTCTTTTTGTTATACTCTATCTTTCGTTTTCTACTTAGCATGTTGCATTGGTTGCATATATTTATTCATCTCTTCTCTCATTTATTCATTTTGTTTAACCAACGCAGCAAGTTGCATTTTCTTTTCTTTTTTTTTTGGTGTGTTCGCCAAACCAATCCACTTAAACAACACAAATTTAAGCCGCTTATTTGATTTCATAAGAGAACTCTCTTTCACTGCTTCTTTAATTTCCGTTAATTAAGTACAATGCCTCAATTATTATCAAATTAATTATATAAGAAAAGCTCAATTAAATGGTATATTGGCAGGAAATCGATGAGTCTTATTTGGACTTATGAATTCAACAATTAATTGTAGGTAAGGCATTTTTATAGACTCATTTGCTCAAAAACAGTAAGGTACTCTATTAAGATTGTGATTAAAAAACAAAAACAAAAGAACTACGCTAATTAGTTGACCATTAAAGAAAGATCAGCCCAATCTAGACAAAGGAACTTATCTTGAAACGTGACAGAAGATTCTAAGTTGGGCCTCCCCATTTTATCACAGTCATTCAAGCTTTAGCTCAACTCCAATCATGCAAAGTTGGTGAAAGTTTTTCTGGTCAAGACACCAACGGCGACTTTGACTTGGTACTACTATTTCCATTCCATGTTGCGAAAAGTATTTTCCATGATTTCTCATTACATATAATATCCTTTTAATATTTTAATTTACAATTAGTGTAACATGGTAATAGTCCTAACTCGATAAACGAGTTCATAAAACCACAAAAGGGGCCACATTTTATAACAAACTTTTGGAAAAATATGAATTAACAAATTTGGTTCACATTATATATGTTAATACTTGCAAAAATTATATTTACACCATTGTATTTAAGTGGTAAATTCTCTGAATCCAAAAATTACACCTAACTCTCTGTCGGATTAAGCGCTAACTTAAGCATTAGAGAGTCTCTCGAGAATCAACCAACCTCACTTTTACTTTGTTCTTGCAAGAATCGTAGTGATTCAAAGTGTACGTCATTGTTCATTCATATCTTTCATCTTTCCTCGGATTGAAGACAATAATAACTATCATAATCATAATCATCATATCATAACACTTATAAAAGTATGTAAGGGGGATAAAACTTTTTATGCCCAAAATATCCTTATTTGTTTAATTTAATTACTATATATATAAATTGAAAATCAGATAATCACATTTTTTTATAATAGGAGGCAAGATAATGATTTTTTTTTGCAAGACTCTACTCACCTAGAGGGAGGAAGCAAGAGACACACCCACCCGCATGCCGATTCGAACTTGGGACGTCTTGCATCAATTGAGGGAGTGCCACCAATGGGGCACAATTAGTTCGGAGATAATGATATTTAGATAATGAGCTTTGTTGACAAATAATCTGTTTGTTAGCACGTGTTTTCATATTTTTTCTAATCTGTTTGTTAGCGCGTGTTTTCATTGTTTTTCTATTAATATATCTTTTTAATTCTTTCTTATTATCGAAATATTTATAGTTCATTTGAATTTTCTTTACTTATCTAAAATACTTCTTTTTATAAATTAAAAAATGTATTAAAATTTATATTAGAAGTTAATTACTTCAATCCGTACAATACAACTTGATTTTGTCAAGTTCACATTTTTTAAAAATTAATTTTATAATTAATAAATTTATTTAAATTAATTATGATTTTAAAATTTTAAAAAATTTCGTGTTGTTGAAAAAACCGAGTCCGTTTATGACTTTAATATATGGAACCCAAATCCATTAGTTGTCAGGTACAACAAATGAGCTCAAGTAATTAATAGTGAATTAGTTGTGGACCTCCTAATGAAATTAGGAGCAACTCAATTGGAATCCACACACATTAAGATTATGTACAGGAAACTGTAATGAGAATATATAACATCAGATAAAGAGAAAAGATGAGCTTTGTCTCCCTAACATCATTGTTGTTGCCCCTCTCTCTCTCATAGGAAGATTTTGCTCTTCCTCCATTGTTAAATTGTGTAACACTGGTTCCAAATTGGCATCCAAACTGCAATTTGATCGAGCTCTCACAAACGTAATAGAATCGATGTAGTTTTACCTTGAGAATACTCCAAGAGATATCGAACCTAAGGGAACGAGTACTAAGTGTGATCAATTTGTAAAAGAAAAGCAATTAAACACATGAGTTAATTTTTAGGGTTTTTGATTAAAGAGGCACAATTAACAAAGACAAAAACATATACATGATATAGGGCATATGATCATGAAGACATATAAACTACTCCTACTTACTATTATTCAATGCAAAGATGAAAGACAAATGCAAAAAAAGTAAAGGATACGCATAGTTTAATGTCATTGTGGACAAAAAGTAGCTTAACGTCATTTCGGACGGTGATATGGATCTATTTGGGACGCCAAATAGTCCTTATGGTGGATTTCTCGTGTGGTCTCAATCTTTTTCCATTAACAGTAATTGATTTATGAGCATTAAGCACAATGTCAATAGCACCACATGCATGAATTTTTTAAATTAAAAACAGACCACATATTGGAATTTTTTGGTTCCAAAGAACATGGTTTTTGGGTGAAAAATAGTAAACATATTGACCTTCAAAGAACTCACCCTTAGCAATAAAAATATCACATTCTTTCTTGGTTTTAACATTTAAACCCAAACCCATATTCTCTTTATTACTCTCCTTTGCACTAGGTGTACTCTCTTGATTTTTTTTTTCTTTTGGACACTCATTTGGTTTTTCAATAGGCTCTCCCTTTTCTTCCTTAACACGTAAAGATTGTGGGTGGGGTTGGTGGACAACATGCAACAAAACTCTACCATTTTAGCATCATAATCAACATCCACAAGTGATGGCATTTTTTAATTGCTAAAAACATTAAAGTATTATGTTTCACTCTCTACTTTAAAAGTTAACTTTCCTTTATTAACATCAATTAGAGCTCCCTCTGTTACTAAAAATGGCCTACCAAGTATAATAGGAAGTTCTAA
Source organism: Flueggea neowawraea (assembly GCA_948243855.1). Classification (NCBI taxonomy): domain Eukaryota; kingdom Viridiplantae; phylum Streptophyta; class Magnoliopsida; order Malpighiales; family Phyllanthaceae; genus Flueggea; species Flueggea neowawraea. The sequence continues at coordinate 11,837 of CAODLS010510324.1, forward strand.
TTCATGATCCATTTCAAGCACATAAAAGTCAATGGGAAAAAAAACTTGCCAACCGTCACCAAGACATTTTCCTCGACTCCCAAAGGATGCTTGAAGGAATGGTTGGCAAGTTGGAGTGAAACGGTTGTTGGCACAAGCTCTCCAATCCCAATCTTCTTAAATATGGAGGATGGCATGAGGTTGACCGAAGCTTCTAAGTCGCATAAGGACTTTTTGATACTCAGATTCCCAATTGAGCAAGGAATATTAAAGCTCCCTAGGTTTTTAAGCTTTGGAGGTAGCTCGTTTTGCAACACCGCATTACACTCTTCGGTTAGAGCAGTCGTGGCATACTCTTCTAATTTCTTTTTGTTGCTCACAAGCTCTTTTAAGAATTTGGCATACTTGGGCATGTGTGCAATAGCATCAATGAAGGGGATGTTCAATTCCAACTTCTTAAACATCCCAAGAAACTTCTCAAGATCTTTGGCTTGGGCGTAAGCCTTCAACCATTGTGGGAATGGAATTGGAGGCACATTAGGTTCCTTCAACTGTTGAGGGAATGGAAGATGAGGCACATAAGGCTTGACCTCACTTGGTTGGTTGGATGGAAGCTCTTGGTCTTGCACTTTTTCTTCCTTAGTTACCATAACCTTCTTAGGTTCTTCTACTTCACAATCTTTCCATTTATCTTTCATGAGCTCCTCATCCATACTTGACTCATCAAGCTCTTTTCCACTTCTCAATGTAATAGCCATCACACTCTCCTTGGAGTTAATTTGGGAGGTACTTGGTACCTTTCCCTTTTCCCTATCCGAAATTACCTTGGCTAATTAGCCCACTTGCCTTTATAGATTTTGAATGGTATCTTGTTGGTTTTGGATGGTAGTTTTTTGGGTTTGGATAACTTGATCCACTTTGGAATCCCTTGCTTCCATCTTAGACATTAATTGCATAAACATGTCCTCTAAGGGTGGCTTTTTGTCTTGGTTTTGTGGTGGGGTTGGTGGTTTGGGTTATTGTGATTGAAAAGGTGGTGGTGGCCTATGTTGGTATCCCGGGAATCATATAGGTCTAAATGGATTTATGTTGGTGTTTGGGTCTTTTTAAGAAAAATTTGGGTGGTTCCACCAACCCGGATTATAAGCATTTAAGTAAGGATCATTCCTAGGTTGAGCATTTGAGAATCCCCCCATAAAATTTATTTCAACACAACCAACACCCAACACCTGCTCATCGGGCCATTCCACAAGTCAAATCATTATGCCCCATCACTCTATAAAAAGAGCATTGTTCCCTAACATTACCTCCTCTACTAATCAATATGTTCAAATTCTTAGATAATTCATCAATTTGAGAAGCCAAATCGGGAGAAGAAGATGTGTTTACCTCATGAATGCCCGATCTTCTTCCTCTCACTATTTTTTATTGGGAATTGGTGGCAAGTATCTCATATATGCCATAGACTTCTTCGGCCATCTTGTCACCAAAATAACCACCCACCACGGTGTCCACCAAGGTTTGCCCATGTATTGTGAGTCCATCATAAAATAATTGTTTGAGCAATGCTAAAGAGAATTGGTAGTGAGGGCATTGGCACAACAACATTTTAAACGCTCCCAAGTTTCATGGAATAGTTCACCCTCCAATTGAGAAAAGGAACAAATTTTGTTTCTCAACTCCACCGTCTTTTGAGGAGAGTAATACTTCATCATGAACTTTTCATAGATCCCCTCCCAAGTCCCAAGTGACACTTCCAGTAAGTTGATCAACCAAGTCTTTGTCCGATCCTTTAATGTGTAGGAAAAACACCTCATCTTTAGCTCATCTTAGGTCAAACCATGAAGAGGGAAGGTTTGGATGGTGGTGTAGAATTCCCTAAAAAATGTGAATGGATCCTCCGACGGTAACCCATTGAATGATGGCAATATACTAAAGTGGATAGACTTCAATTCGTAGTTTTGTGCCGCCGGGCTCAATCTAATGCAAGAAGGTGATGTTCCAATCACCGGCCTTTATATCTCCCTCATATTCATGCGACCCGACAATTGGTTCCATCCATACCTCATTGAGCTTGCTCAACCCTAACATTCTCAACCTCAACTTGAGGTCTAGCCATACCTTCCATCCTTACTCTCCTTTGATTAGCTCAGTTTGCCCTCAAAACTCTTTCAATTTTCGGAATCAAAGGAATAACCTCTTGATTCTCTAAGCTTCTAGTGCGTCTTAAAAGTATAAACACCTACAATCGCAAAAGGAACAAATAATTAAATAAAAACAAGATAAAATATCACAATTAGTACACTGCTCCCTGACAACGGTGCCAAAAACTTGATCGAGCTCTAACAAGCGTACTAGAATCGGTATAGTTTTATCTTAGGAGCACTCCAAGGGATATCGAACCCAAGAGAACGAGTACTAAGTGATGAATTTGTAAAAGAAAAGCAATTAAACACATGAGTTGATTTTTGGAGTTTTTGATTAAAGAGGCACAATTAAAAAAGACAAGCAATTGGAAATGAAAAGAGATAAGCAAATGATAATAAAGTGTTAGTACATTCGAGATTTCAATTAAAGAATCCTACTTGCTAAATTAATGAATGGGGTTTTGGGATTGAGTGTTCTCTCCACCGGGCTAACCTAAATCCTCTCTCACGGTCATTTATGACATACCTACATTTACTAAAAGGGTCCTCTCGGCCTTAATTAGCTAAACTAAGTTCATTAAGCCTCTTAGGAATTTCATCGAATACCTTATGTGCAAGCAATATTTCTATCCTAAACCTCACAAGTTTAATACTTGTGGGTCTCATCTAGCCTTCATCTATCGATTCTTCAACTAGGCTTACCTAAACTACAACTATGTCCTCCAATCATAATCATAGCCAATGTAAACAAGCCATCAAATCAAATCCATTGGGCAATCATTCAAATAAAGAACATAAACACAATATCCATTAAATACCAACTTCAAATATGGAATTTAAATGCATAAAAAAATCCATTCATTAAAATAACAAGTATTCATTAATAGCTTACATCTCTAAATCCTAACTAGATATTTAAGCTACCATAATTAACATAAAGGAAAAATAGAAATAAAAGCAAAACACTGTAACGAAGCTAAAAATATGCAGAGAAAGAGAAAATATGGAAGCCAAGAATCCCTCTTCGATGTCACTTTGAAAGAGAAATCCCCAATTTGCAAATCCTTCCTCTTGTTCTTGCACTAAACCTTAGAAAGCTTCTAAAAATTGAAAGACAAAATAGAGTGATTCTAGGAATAACCAAGAATGCTAAAAGAGTAAGTTTGATGAGTATTTATACCCCTTTACATGACCTCAAAACCTACAAAACTTCTCTCCAAAATGCCCCTTGAGTGTGTCTTGGTCCCCACTTGACAATTTTTCACGTGGAGCTGATTTTTGGCCATTTTCAGAGTGTCACAGCCGTGACACTTTTCTGACTCAAAAACATAACTTTGTTTTGCTTTTCACTGCCGTGACACTTTCCACCACGGGCATGACACCCCTTTCGACCTTGAAATCTTCATTTTCTTCATGTTTTGTTGAGTTTACTTGGGGCCTTTCCATTTTACACTTCTTTTGCACCTTTTTCCACACATTTTCTTCCAAATTAAACCATCCTATAATCATCATAAACATCATATCAATTTCACTACAAAATAATGACTTAAAGGTTGAAAATAGATATATTCTTGCTTGAATTAATGTGCAAATTTGGCCTACATCACAATTCAGTCATCGTTTTGATTTTAACCCTAAGAATTTGTTTGGATTGATGGAATTGAATGAAACAAAAAGAAAAGGAATGTGATTTCCATTCAATTCTATTGTTTGGACAATGCTAAAATAGGGGAATCAAAAAGAAATGATTAAAATTGGAGAGAATTCTGTTGGCCCAAATAGTAAACTAAGAAGGGGTAAATTGGTCTTCAAAAAATTGAATAAATTTATAAAAAAATTTCTTGACCAAAAATAATAAAGGATATAACAATGTAAAGTAGAACCAAGATAATATAAAGAGTTAAAGAAGAGAGAAATCAAACACGAGAATTTATAGTGGTTTGACTTAACCAAATCTACCCAAGTATTAACTTGAGAGTTCTCTTCACTATCATCCTCTTTGAAAATAGTACACCAATTTGCTTCCAAGTGGCAAGCATCCTCCTACACTTCAACCTTCACAGGTGTTTGAAAACCTTTATGAATTCTTAACTTTACGGGTGTTAGGAGACCTTACAATCATTCAATAGTGTTACAAAAATGTCTATGAAACACTCTCTCAAAAGGATTTGCATATTTAAACTCAAAGAAAGAAACTAAAACAAACTAAATAAAATAGCAAAATTAGCTCTATAAAGAAACATGCAAATGGAGATCAAGACTTGTGCTTTCTTTGAGCTTTTTGAGGTCTATTTAGAGGCAAATATGTCTAGAAGAACATTGTTAGAGATTTGGAGTCGTTGAAAAAGATTTTATGACCGTTGTTGCTTTTTTAATTAAAGCTGCCAATGTTAGTTGTTCTTTTGATAGAAATTGTGTTAGTTGTTCTTCCAATAGAATTTTCGATGGAACTTCTAACCCTTGTATATTTAGCACTACATTTCTTAATATAACTATCATTAGAAGCTTCCACCAAGATTCTCTGCCCAAGCTTGTTTTTGTTAGATTCCTTTTAAGAATTTCAATATTTTGATAGAACACTTTCAACCCTACACATACTTATATCACTTCATAAAAATGTATTATGAATATCAATTTAGCTCAGATTCATTTTCTTTGACTAATTTAATTTTAAGTGAATTTTTAAATTTCTTATTTATTTTGTGGTCATCAAAATTTAAGTAAACACCTTAATTCTAATACATACTTATGCATCAAATATTTATGATCATCAAATGCACCTTTCATAGAAAGAATCACACTAAACTCATGAATAATTTAAGTCCAATCGACTAATGTTAACTTATCGCAAACATGCAATTAAATTCAATTTCACTTAATTATTATTTATTATTATTTGTCATCATCAAAATATATTATATGAATATTTGAGATCAACAAATTCAATCCCCTTCATGCATCAATGGATTTCTCTCACTGAAGAGGAAACATGAAAATGGAGAGGAATTTGGAATGAAATGACCGTGTTACCCTCTAAAAAAGAAAACTGAAAAGTGGCGATTAAGGGCAAAACAATCTTTTCGTTAGGAGGGAAATTACATTTCCTTCATAATTAGGTTGAAGCAATCAAATTATATAAGAAAAATGCAATTTCTTTTCTACTCAATTGTGTTGCTAAGAGAACTCTTATTTGTTTTCTTTTCTTTTCTTTTCCATTGTTCAAAGTAACAATCAAATTCAAAGTTAGCAGTGGATGTTTTCACTTTGGTCTCTCGTTGGAATGACCATCACCAGTCTCTAATCTTCAAAATTTGGCAACTTCTTCATTCCACTAATTCTCATATGAGTTTTACTTCTAAAGAGGACGATTTATGTGCTGACTGGATTGTTAAGAATGGTTTATTCCAGTCATTTGGTTTTCATGATTTCGTTTTGCTTTCTTGTATTCTTCTTAATTTGTTACACTATAATAAAAATTTGATTTTGTAACCACAATATTCATCTATCATAAATAAGAACTATTAATAATACTTAATGAGGTACCGTTTTCTTTCTATAAAAAAAAATCCAAACAAAATGTAAAAGAATTAATTTAAGTTTGACTTTTCCCATCATGTGTTTCGATCCAAAAAAAACTCCTATTTATTTGAGGGTTAAATTCATGACAATTCTCAAGTTTTAATATATTATTCATCTCAGTTCTTACTAATTTTAAAATAATCACTTTGATTCCTCTATCTATTATCATAGTCAAATATAACTAATCACGTCAATTTTTTTAACGTCACATATATAACCTGTTAATTTTAAAAATTTAATGTAAAAAATGTCCTCCTGACCTCATCCACTTCTCTTCTCCCTCTCCCTTCCGATCTCTTCTTCGCTTTCACCATCAATAACCCATCAATGAGGAACCAAAGTTCTGCACAATCAACAGCACAACAAACACCAAAACTACAGCCCTAAGTAATCGAAAGAAAAAGAAGAAACGCGTTCTTGCTCCTCCTTCACCCTTTCGGTCAAACCTCCATACCCAAAACTGATCAAGCCAAAACTCCTCCTTTTTCCCCTAATTGACAAACCCAAACGTTCTATTGTGCGAGGAACCACCATTGTCACCTCCGCCATCTCTACTTTTATCGCCACCTCCACCTCTGAAGAGCAAGAAACTGTTGTCACTACCACTGCCACCGAGGAACCCAACTCCACTGCCGCCATTAGTGATAAGTGGTCGGAATATGAATACAAGGAAGAAGATTGCGTTACTGTTCGTGGGTTTTGTAGCAATCTTGCAAATTGGTGTTGTTGGATTCCTAATTTTCAAAAGAAGGCAGCTTTTGAGGTTTCTCTGTAAATCATTAACGGCATAATAACATCATAGTCTTCGTTGAGATTCTTTGGAGAGGTCTCCTTGGATTCAAAGAAAAGAAAAAGAAAGATTCCGTGGCAGCTTGAGGTTTCTCTGTAAATGGGTAAATGTTGATTATGCCCATTTTCATCTCTCTCTTAAGTTGTCAAAAGAAGCACACTTTGTAGAAAATAAGAAAAAAAATTTCTTTTTTCGATTTTGACCATTGTGGGTTTTGAACTTTGTTGAAAATCTGATCTGGGTTTTTATTTTTGCATAACAAATTTTCGTCCATTTTGGTTTATTTGGCTTGTTAATTAATTGGAGAGAATTGGACTCTAATTTTTGTAATATTTTTGTTATTTTTAATTTTTGTAATATTTTTAGAAGCACATAAGTTTGTTGATGACATAGATGATCTTGGGTCTTAATAACATTTTGATCATGAAGAAAAGAATGTGATACAACTGTAAGTTGACTTCTGTTTTGCTTGTGCATGAGTAACGGATTGTAGAGGGAGAGTGTGTGGGAGTGCTCGGGCTTGAGGAATTAGACCGACTGTAGTGGTTGGTTTGGTTGAATGTGAGGAAGAGAAAGACGAGAACGAGTGTGAGGAAGAGAGAGGCGAACGGTAGTGGTGAATCTGGCTTTCGGTGTAGAGAGAGAGATGTAGTGATGGGAGTATCAAGTTGTTGGTATTGTTCAAGAAGAGAGAGAGAGCGTAACCTGAAGCAGCAGCAGCAGAGGGTATTTTGGTTGTTAAAGTAAATTGATTTTTATTTTTTTATGTTTTTTGTAAATCAAGATCGAGAAATTTGAGTGGTTATTTTAAAATTAGTAAGGAACAGAATGAATAATACACTAAAATTGGAGCACCATATATTTTACCTTTTATTTATATATTAATATAAAATAAAATACATGACTTCAATTTTTGACGTGTGTCAACATAAATAAACGATATTTAACATTTTACTAATGTAACACGTGTCTTTTAGAATGCATTGATTTAATGACATGTGTTATTATAGTATGTTCGCCACTTGCCATGTGTTATTTTAAAATATATTGTTTAAAAACTTTTCAAAAAATTAAATATATTCACATTAAATATTTATAGTTGTTAATTAGTTTTCATGGTAATCAATAAAATATAGAGATTTTTATTTTTTTTTGTGCATTTTAGCTAAGATAACTATCGAGTTAAACATAGATTTCATTTGAAGATTTTTATAAATTTACATACATATTAGTGTAGCATTCAAAAAAAATATTTTAAAATTTGGTGTGATGATTTGTAACAAACACAATATTCTTACTAATATATCTAATATTTTTTAGTTCATATATTATTTAAATATTTATACAATTATAATATAATAATTATTTTCATAATAATAAATGACTTTTAAAAATATGCAATGTTACTTATTGTAATCAAATAATACATTAACTTTTCTACAATTTAAGTACTATTTTTGTCAATTATTATGATTAATTTAAAGTAAAATTTTTCAATTTTCAATGATTAATTCAATGTATAATGCTTTTATTTTAATTCTAAAAAATATTTTTATTTAAATAATTTGATATATATTTAGTATTAATTATTAAATATTTTAGAATTTGGTGACCCAATTGTGAATTTACATAATATGATGCATTGAGTTACTAAGAATAAAAAATCCACAAATTTTAGATTTCTTTGTGTTTTAATAATAGTTTAGTGTATTTAATTTAAAGCAAATTAAGTGTAGATTTAATTTAAAATTCTTACATGCGATAAAGAAGACAATTCATGTATTATGCATATATTAATTTAATATTCAAAGAAAGCTAAAATTGTTTCTACAAATTTATCTAATAACATTTACAAATTGTTACAAATCATATTGTTACAAATTTATCTAATAACATTTATTATTTTTAGATTATTTTAAATATTTATATAATTGTGATGTAATTATTATTTCTAAAAAATATATATCTTTTAAAAAACAAAACTGCAGCATAGTGCAGGGTGCTTATCTAGTTTAATATATGCCCATCGCACCTTTCTCAATTGGAACTTTGAAGTGGATCTGCATCTCATCAACATATCCCTACTTAATTAATTAAGCCATTAAGGTCACAACTTTAATATTTTTTCAACATAATGGTGCTTAAATTACTTTATTTCTCAACTCTTGTGTCTTAATTATTTTTTTTCCTTATATTTCACTATCCTTAATCACTTACTGCCAGCTGTGGGCTGCTAGAGCAGTCAGTTGGACTTTTTCAATGAATGCAAGACATTCCGAATTTAAACCCTATAACATACAGTGGTACTTAAAGTTTCCTCCTGAAGAAGTTAAAGGCTTGATAAAAAAAATTACTTTCTGCTAAATAACAATTTCATTAACATAACTAAACCTATTAATCGTCTTAATTATTCCTATAACAGCATGTACACATGCTTTTTTTTGCTTCTAGTTCTCAAAATTCACCGGGCGATATTTGTGGCTTAGGCACATGTTTTTTTGTTTTGTTTTTATGATTCTGAATAAACAATTTTGCAGTAAATGGAGATCTCACTAGAGATATTTGTTAATCTACCTAAACCCCTTCTCACCCAATTAAGTGAGCTTTAAATCGAAGATTTCAAGGTCTCAAGGTGAATTTGACCACCATTAAGCCAAATCACTCAACTTTTGAATAAATAGTTCAATGCACATACAATATAGGAAGCGAAATATATGTTCCACGACAAAAAAAGGAAATTATTTCAACAATTACCATAAATAGAAGATGGGATCTTACGAGGACGACCGAATATGTTTTTCTTGGAGTATTCGTAGCTATTTGTTTCCGCAGCTGCGAACTCTATCTCCTCATGTTAAACACATCAACCCGAATCTAAAAATGCCAGTGACTGGAAAAGTAAATTAATTAATTAGATATACAAACAGACACATGCATTATGAAACGTTAAACCATAATTATTTTTTTGTTCAACATTAAACCAGAATTATAATTAATTAAGTAAAGCTTGACGCAAGAAATGACAAGAATGTTCATACATCAGCTAACTAAAGCTAAGAAAGTGGTAATGATGATAATTATGAAAAAGAAGATAGATATTTATATGTTTTCGACAAAACGTTTTTGGTGACCAAACTTGAAATTGGCATTGTTTAGTAGAAATGTTTGCGTATCAATGACATTATAGTGTGTGCTTAATATGAAATGAATATAAATACTGGTGAGAGCTTCGTTCATGAGTAATTTTTTGTCTTAGAAATTACAGATGGAGCCATGGAGGAGTGTAGATAAGATCACACTCTCGGGTGTTGGGAGTGGAAATGATTAAAGGAGAAAACACTTGCAGCATTTGTAAATTGAAAAATATATGAGAAAAGAATGGTTGGCAAGGAAAGGCCAACGTGCGTCATTTAGATGCAAGAAAAGCGTAAGGAGAGAAAGAGAAGAAATACAAAAAAAGAGAGAAGTATGTAGTAGCTTTCAACCACTAAGAAGCACTTCTTCTTCACCTACCACACGCACCCACACCCACAAACCCAAGTACGCTGCTAACTAACACTTCTCCTCCTTCCTTCCTTTGCCTTTGCCTACCAAACCCCTCCCTCTTCATCTCCCACCAAACTTTATGTACATGCACTCTCCTTCATTCTAATCATGTCATTTTCACCATCATTACCACCCCCATTCTATTTTAATCACAATTGCCCCTTCTGTCATTAGCACATCCTCTTTTATTTGCAACTTTCACACCTTATGTTTTGGTAGGGTTAAAATATCACAAGGCCATTCCCCTAATTACCATGTACTTGTTTGACGGTGATCAAAATTACTGCATAAAAGGGACTTATAACTTTATCTAGCTAATTCTTTGATTATTAATTAATCGACCGTAAATCATGTACTAGATGGATATTAATGTGGGAACAATCGGAATTTTCTTTAGTAAAATGGAGACCAAGTACCGAATTATATACTATAGATTTGAATTGATGGAAAAACACTTTTAAAAAATCATTGTGAATCCATTTATAAGAAATTATATGTCAATTAGGTCTGGTATTAGGTATAAAAACAAGAAAAGAAAATGAAAGCAAAGCTTGACTTGGTAACAATGAAATGCTTGAATTTGGACTTGTTTTGGTTGGTGAGCACAGGAGATTGAAGTTAGCAACTAAACTAATGAGTTACCCCGTACATATGATATGCATCCAATTCAAACAAAAGATCATATTTTTGGGTTTCCCTCAAATATATCATGTTAATTCGCCATCTAAATAAATTGAAGCAGCTCCAAAATAATATTGTTGAAAGATAAGTACGCAACTTGAATTAAACATGCATATTAATCACATAGATGCTGTTACTGAACAACAATACGAGTCCTCGATATAACTTCATACATTTTAGTTTAAAATGCGAATCTTGTTTTTGGCAATACTTAGCCTTATCAAATTAATGCATTCACGATCAAGTTATATATCTATATCTACCTACCAAATTAAGCGGTCTGATTCTTAATTTTCATCCGTAACTTTGGCTTCTCACAAGGGTCACAATCTTCATATATAGGAATCCTTCCTTCACTCTCTAAGTTCTATAGTTTAATTATCAAAAATTATACTTAATTGGTGTGTTATGGATTAGATGGCTCAGTAACCATCTAGATAAGCATGAATATCACATAATTTTTTAAGAACAATTGTACAAATATTTATAATCAAGATCAGAACACAACATGTATTATTATATGACCCAGCAAATTTTATTCAGTTCGTAAAGCCTGCCAATCTAGTCTTCCACGCAAAAGTCCCCATTAGCTATATATCTAACCATTTACGTTTGTGTTAATCGGGGGAAATTGATTAGGTATATCCTATATATATGCAGGTACTGTAATTTAGCTCTTCTGAGCGGTGAACATACACAATTATGACTCTCAAAAAAAGGTGGCCGTAAAAGATTTCCTCCAAATTAACCATGATCATATTGAAGATATTTTAAGCTCATTGTTGTTGTAATTAAGACTTATGAGGCATGCCAATTGATGTAATGAGCATTTCAACCAAAAAGGAAACGACGTTAAATGTATATATTGTTTGGGTTTATTACAAACATAAATAACCACTAATGAGCTTCAATACTTGATACACAGAATTTGGTGGAACTTGACAAGTTTATAACCACTAATTATTTGACATAGTTTAGGTTTAGAGATCACATACTAATGTGCCGACCGTTGGTAGATTTGATTAGTTCCCTAAAGACCTGAATTATGCCTGTGAGTGAAAAATAATTAATATATGAAGTTAGCGGTAATTAAGAGTTGGAGAGCCGCAGGGGAGAGGAGAGGCTTGGCTTTTCCTCCATCACTAATTCAGAAAGGAAGGGGAAGGATCTCCCACCCACCTAAACATGTTTCTGTCGGACCACCAAATTGCCATTCAATTGATAATCAGTCAATTAATTAAATACTCTCCAACAAAAAAAAAAAAAAGAAGAAAAAGCAAAGAATCTGGGTAATTGTAAGTCAGAGTAGAAATAGAAGCAGGACCAACTGTTGCTGGCGCAAATTAAGGTAGGAAATGAAAGTTGGTTAAGTTGAAGGTTTGGGAATTGGGTACTCTGTGAAGAAGAGGCAGCATACCGAACTTTCAGTATGCAACAATAATTAAAAGCAAAATGAAATAATGAGTTGAGAAGACAAATGGAGTTAGAAATAAATGCAAATTACAGAGTTGATTGGCGGATAACGGAAAACCAACACAATTCTTTGGAGCTAAACTCGAGAGATACAGAAGTGAAATTGGCATTTACATTGTTGGAAGAAAGCAAAGCAAGAAATAGCCACCAAATGGGAGCTTTTGGATTGGAGGCAACAAATCAAATAGCCCCTTTCGACACTGCATCCATCCAATTGTCATAATATTAATAACTTGAATAGAATTGAACCCCCAAATAAATAACTAAAAAACGGACTACTGTACTGTAAAAGAGAACACTTCCTTTTTATGTGCAAACAATTAATAACACTTTTGCAGGGCTGTTCTTCTCCAGGCTGCCGAGTTAAATAACAATAACAACAAAAAGGAAAAAGGTATAGCAGGAACAAAAATGAAAACTAATTAAGAAAGGGAAAAGAAATCAATGACGAAGAGGATCATCGTCATCATTACGGGAAGAAGAAGGACACCAAGGGGTCATGTCCATTGGATAACTGCCCAAAACCCTCAAGAACGACGTGAACTCCTGAACCTCAGCCAACGCATTCTGAGCCCTAACCTCCGCCATCGATGCCTCGAAATCCACATAAAACATGTACTCGAAGTGGCTCGCTGTCCCCACATTCGCATCATCCACCAACCT